>OX459046.1:10539524-10839616 GCA_949775005.1 Orthosia gothica | reverse complement strand
ACAAAAGTTTTAATGATCATATAGGTATTATGACCTGATTTCATTTAATATACGTTTTTCTACGATCAAACGATAATAATAATATAATTAATTATTGAAATAATTTCATTTTACCTAATTTTATATATGGTTCAGTGAAAATTTTACATAATGCACATTTGAATCAATATTCAAGTAGTATTAGTTACCATAGTATCAGTCGACTAGAGTACAAAATTTTTGTCGGATTCGGTCACGCAATCTAAATTAGATTGTTTTGGCGCGTACATTATTACCTCAATGTACATGAGTATAATAGTCTTCGTGGCATTACATGAAAAACGGACAAAAAAAATTTTGTACTCTAAATTAGAGTTGTCGACTGACCAGGGGTTTTTATTTAATTTAGAAACATGTGTTTTGTTTTGTATATTTTTGCAACAAACTGACTGGATTTATTAGGCCAAGAGCGAGCGTAGCGAGCTCGGAATCGAGTTAGATTACTTTAGACCCTGCAGACAGAAATAGGAGCCCCGTCGGGCTCCGTGGACTAGTAGCTTAAATAGTAATCATACTTATCTACCGCACTGATTAAACATTATATTAAAAAAAAGCATTACCTATATAAGTAAAAAATCATAATAGAAATAAACGTTTTACTACTTGCCTTCGACAAGACAACATTCGAGTCCATACGCATAGCTGTAAAGGAACATGGCATCAATGATACCACGTGCAACTGGATTGACAATATGCTGAGAAGCAGGATAGTCAGATCGGAACTGATGGGAGACAGACTTAGTGCAAAAACAACAAGAGGTTGTCCGCAAGGCGGAGTGCTGTCACCGTTACTGTGGTGCTTGGTAGTAGATTCGCTACTTACCAAACTCAATACCGGACCATTCTACACAGTAGGCTATGCAGATGACATAGCTATAATGGTTAATGGTAAATTCCCGAACATAGTCTCTGGATTATTACAACAGGCATTGAGGATGACAGAAGAATGGTGTACTAAGAACCACCTCTCTATCAACCCAGGCAAAGCAGTCATTATTCCATTCACGAGGAAAAGACAACTAGGAAACCTAGGAGAGCCCTCCCTCAATGGAATAAAGCTGCCCTGGTCCACCGAAGTTAAATATCTGGGTGTAACGCTTGATAAAGAACTCAGGTGGAAAACTCATGTGGAAAATATTACGACAAAGGCCCTACGAGTGTTCGGCATGTGTCGCTCCACCTACGGTAAAACTTGGGGGCTAAAGCCCAAAGTGATACGATGGCTGTACCGGACAATGATAATACCTATTATCACATACGGCAGCATAGTGTGGTGGCCAAGAACAAAGCTTGCCTCGTGCAAAGCGCCACTCACCAGGTTACAAAGAACAGTGTGTCTCGGCATCACGGGTGCTTTCAGGACAACACCTACGGCAGCGATTGAGAGATACCTTAATATCACTCCTCTGCATATGATGGTTGAATTCGAGGCAAGGAAGACATTACATCGTCTTGCTGTTGCTGGACTATGGGATGCCTCTAAGCCAAAGACTAACCATACAAAGTTCGATGGGAATGAAGACCTGGATCGGGTAACAAGCATGATATCCGATAAAATGCAAACTATGTTTGTGTTTGAAAGGTCTTTCAAGGTCCAAATCCCTACAATAGAGGACTGGACGAAGGGAATCGATCCACCAGAACAAGATAGTCTGGTATGGTACACTGATGGATCCAAAATGGAATCAGGTACAGGAGCGGGAATATACGCAAAAGGTTACAAATGTAGCAGAAGCTTAGGGAAGATGGCAACTGTATTCCAAGCAGAAACATATGCCATAATAACCTGTGCTCAAGAGAATATAGATAGAGGAACCAGAGGCAAATCCATATATATTCTTAGTGACAGTCAGGCTGCAATCAAAGCCATGGCATCCTACAAAGTGGACTCCGGACTTATTCTGGACGCTATCCAGGCCCTAAACAGGCTTGGGAAGCATAACAGGGTAAGACTGATGTGGGTCCCTGGGCACAAAGGAATCCATGGTAACGAAGTGGCAGATGAACTGGCAAGAGAGGGCTCAGCAAATGATTTTGTGGGTCCAGAACCATGTGTAGGCATTTCGACGTGTCTCGTCAAAGCCACATTTAGGGAGTTTGCAGATCAAAAACAACGAAAACATTGGCTGTCTAATACCGGTCTACAACACTCCAAGAAATTCCTAGGCTCTACGTTCAAAGCCCGGGAATGCATTTGGAATATGAGCAGGGGGCAAATCCGTTACCTGCTTGGGGCCTTTACTGGGCACTTTGGAACCAACGACATGCTCATGAAAATGGGTCTAACCGCGACACCCATGTGCAGGTTGTGTGGGGAACATACGGAACGCATGGAGCACCTTCTGTGCACATGCGATGCACTGGCTGGTAAGCGAATGAGTCTCCTAGGGGTTGGATATCCAAAACCAGAAGACTATAGGCTCATATCTCCTAGTCTCGTTGTAAAACTCATGAAAAGTGTTTTCAACGAGATCGGCGAGGAGTAAGTTATCTAGGGGAACACAATAGATCCCATGGGTCGAAGTGTCCCAGTTATTTCTCGGCCCCTCCACAAGATAACGTTTTACTAAATGTTATTAGAGCAAATGAAGGTTATATGAAATATAAACATTACATCACATGAAATTAGGTTATTTGTTTTTATAGCATAATATGAAAATTATATCATGTTTAAGTGATATTATACCTACTATCTGTTATTATCCCATAAACTACACGCCTGTTTCCACGACACCTGTCTGCGGGTTAAGGGTTCTTTCTTCATCAATTAGGTAATCAAAGTTCTGGCAGATATCAGGCATATCAGCCTATAACTAAACAAACACGCACGGGTCTACTCAGTATCATGGTTTTCAGTTTCACTATTTTCTTGTAGGCAGAGAATCAAAAAGATTTATTCTAAACTAATATAAATGCGAAAGACTGTACGTAACTCTGTCTGTCTGTTTAATTGTTACCTTATCAATTCTTAATGGATATGGATGAAACTTAGCACAGGACATAGGGTACTTTTTATCCCGGGAGTTTTTGTTCACTTGGAATGTTTACCAACATTCACGCAAGTGAAGTCGTTGGCAGAAGGTAAAGTGTAACTTTGGTTCGCTTAAATAAATACACATCAGGGGCCAAAGGTCCATAGCCTTGTTATTATATCTATGTCCATAGCACTGGCACTTAAATGGTCAAGTGCGCGGTGTAATGGCCGCATCCAAGCACCACCATAATAACCAGTGACTCAAATATAATTCAATCGCTCATCTTCACGACAGACGCCCAAGTGCCAGACATACAGGAAATAATGATACCTAGTTAGCGTTTTCGAGCTTTATTTACAATGTCTCGGGGTCCCAGCGCTTAGAAAGAAAATTTGCTTCAAATAAATCTCACTAGATGGCGCGATATGCACCGATTTGTAATAGAATTGTGTGTAAAATTAACATTTTCTGGCATTGTACACAAAAATTGTATGTTCTTGTTTAATCAACTCTTCTAAGCACAATATTGAGCTCTCTTCACATTTCAAAGATTACTTGAACGGATCATTTAAAATTGATGCCTATAAATGGCGCTTTTAATTTTCTGAGGCATTCCACTCAATTGTTTAAATTTGTATTGTAACATATTTTGGTGCAACGAAACTATAAAACGTGCAAAAACTACTACAAAACAAATTGTCACTGTATTTAAAGAAAAAAATATTCACGAAACGAGTAAACCCTTTAACTTGCAAGTCGCTGCTAACACCATCTATCTATCGCCGTGGAACGGAACCGAACGCGATCGATGTACACAAAATAATCAGTTTAATCAGACGAACAACGCTAGTTCGTCGGTACGGTTTCTTTGTATGGAATGAGGCATCTGTATGCTAGTATTATATTATCTGTGACAATGTTGTTGTTTGTGAAAAAGGCAATTAATCCTTTTTCAAAAATTAGGAAAAAGCTGACGAAGAATTCCAACGCTTGGGGGTCCAGAATCGTGTACTGAATTCATGGTATCTACTCCTTTCCGCGTCGGTGTCAAAGATATCCTGAATACTTACAATAGTAAGAAAATAATAGGCAGTTTAAACCCATGGCAAACATCATAAATCACCATTTTCCAATTAATACCTAGACGTAAATTAATTTAACGCTTTTCCGAGAGCAAATTGATTGACGACGTTTTGTCCGAGAGGGATAGATTTGTTTAAAATTATTGTATCTCGTTGGTTTTCGGTCGGTTTTGATTCTGTTTTCGCTGTTAGCAGGTTTCATATTTTTATTGATAAACTAGTTACCTTTATAGCAATTTTTTTTGTTATTCACATTCCCTATTGCCATGATAATATACAGGGTGGAATTTTGTAATGCCACCTGAGGGGAAAGTGCTCTTAATACTGTAGATAGAAAATTTTACTCAAAGAAAACATTCCTTTATTTTAGAAAAGAAAGAAAACGGCATTCAACGATTTTCGAAAATTCATTTGCAACACCCGGGAATCGAACTGACTAAAATCTTTAAAAAATACAGCCTGTACTTTTATTGCATCGATCGTTAGGGTCAATTATAAGGATGAAATCTCTCTAATAAACTTGATAAATTAAATGAAAGGAAAACGGTTCGATTCCCGGGTGTGGCATGCGAATTTTCGAAAATCTTTGAATGCAGTTTTTTTTCTTTTCATAAATAAAGGAATGTTTTCTTTGAGTAAAATTTTCTATCTACAGTATTAAGAGTACTTTCCCTTCAGGTGGCATTACAAAATTCCACCCTGTATAATAAGCCAGCTATTCCTCATTTCAATAGGTATGTTTCATGGGTAGAAAAATGATAATTCTATATAAAATGATATTCCGTATTTTTGCGTTATCAAATAAATAAAAACTGACAAAGACAAAGCGCATTAAAGTTCAGGAGTGGGGGCTTGTGACGTCACTTTGACAGTAAAAAGTGTAGTACACCGTGACGACACACGATATTTCAACGCACTGTACCTATCGTCGTAATTTTTTGTTTACGTGGCAAAAGAAAAATACGTGTCCAATATTTTTAGTTTATCTAACTGACGGACGAAATAGATATTTTTTGTCAACTACCCTATTACAATACAACTGAGTCTTGGGCATCCGTGTGGGCATCATATTCATCGTTTTCAAACAACACAATGCTTGCCTACAGCTAGAATATTCTCATGGGAATTCCCAGTAACAACATCAATACTGAGTTGTCAGTAAATGTAATTTACCCGTGTGTATTTAAACATATCGAATTTGGTTTTGTATAACTTCAACAAATGGAGTTGCGTTCGTGTGAAGCAGGAAACCAGTCGCTTCGCGCGTATCACTATGCGTTGCTCGAATAGGACACACGAGATATCAGACATCCTGCGAGGACCACGGAAACACATTAACAAACAATGTAAAAATAGTTTTAACTACAGTTTCATTTTGAAATCAGTCAATGTTTTAATACTGCTTTTCGCACATCTTTCGTAATTTTGTAAAAAAAATCTCTGTAAACTAATAACCTATCCTAATCTACCCTATCGATATCCTAGTATTTAGCCCTTACCTAAGACTCTTTACCTTAAAACTTGAGTTCAATCTTGACCTTTGACTCAATTCGCATTGAACTTGGGTCTTGTTTTGTTTTTCCTCCGACTCCCGTTCCAAGTTTGAACTGAGGCCCAAGTGATATTTTATCATCGAAAGCGTGGCGGTAGCGTTTGTCAAAAAGGTAAAATTGTATGGGATTGACAAGCGATATCGAAAAACCATGAGAGATATAATGCCACTTATTGCCTAGAGCTTCAGGAGTCCTATATTTTTTATTCAAGTCGTATCGTTGACTTTGGATTAATCTTTGAAACTCGAGATCTACTTTGTTAGACCTTTGACTCAAGTCATATCTTTGAACTTGAGTCTTCTTTTGGTCTTTTCTCTGACTCCTGTTCCAAGTTTTGTGCTGGAGTTCTTTATTTTTTTATTCAAGTCGTATTTTTGAGTTAAGATTTATCTTTGAACTCCAGTTCTACTTTGTTTGACCTATGACTCAAGTACATACCTATCTTTGAACTTGAATCCTATTTGGTCTTTATTCAGACTCTCGTTCCATGTTTGAACTGGAGTCCTTTGTTTTAATCCAAGTCGTATCTAAGACTTAAGATTATGCCGAAGCAGTTATTTCTGACCGAAGAGCTTTTTTAACTGGATGCATCAGATAAACTCATAGATTTAGTTAGTATCTGGAGCTCGCATTGGTAACTTTTAATTAGGAGACGATACGTATTTATTATTTATCAGTTGCACTTAGATGTTGTTGAATAGATTTATATAGATTGTCCACTAGTGTTTAGGATATATTTCTAGGTATAGAGTTAGGCTAGGTACACTTAACTCAATCTATATATATAAAAGAAAGTCGTGTTAGTTACTTCACTTATAACTCAAGAACGGCTGAACCGATTTAGCTGAAAATTGGCAGGGAGGTAGTTTAGAGCCAGGAGAAGGACATAGGGTAGGGTAGGGTAGGGTAGGGTAGGGTAGGGTAGGGTAGTGTAGGGTAGGGTAGTGTAGAGTAGGATGGTGTAGGGTAGTGTAGGGTCGGGTAGGGTAGGGTAGGGTCGGGTAGGGTAGGGTTGGGTAGGGTAGGGTAGTGTAGGGTAGTGTAAGGTAGGGTAGGGTAGGGTAGGGTAGGGTAGGGTAGTGTAGGGTAGGGTAGTGTAGAGTAGGATAGTGTAGGGTAGTGTAGGGTCGGGTAGGGTAGGGTAGGGTAGGGTAATGTAGGGTAGTGTAGGGTCGGGTAGGATAGGGTAGGGTAGGGTAATGTAGGGTAGTGTAGGGTCGGGTAGGGTAGGGTTGGGTAGAGTAGGGTAGTGTAGGGTAGTGTAGGGTAGTGTAGGGTAGGGTAGGGTAGGTAGTATAAGGTAGGGTAGGTAGGGTAGATAAATGTTTGGTCTTTTTATGGCAAAACAAAGTTTGCCGGGTCAGCTAGTAAAAGAATAAAAGAAAAATATGTAACTTCATTATTTTCATCTATTTTTCCTCTTGATTGTCACACTCAACTAGGGTCACACCTGTCCAGGGTTGCCACACCGATGTTTTTGCTTTAAGGGGTTTTTGTAGCAATTAGCTACAAGACAATGTCGTTCTCAAGTTATGGGGTGACCAAGGAAAAAAGGGACTCATTTTTATAAAATAATAGCTAATCATTTTTATATATCATATAGGTTTCAAATCAATGTTTGCATATCACAATAATAATGTTTTAATGTTGGTAGTTATTCATAACAGTGTTGTCTCATCCCATACAAAGAAACTGTCCCGCGACGTACTGTACTGATTATTTTTTGTACATCGATCGCGTTAGGTTCCCTTCCAGGGATATAGATGATGATCTATCTATCGCCGTGGAACGGAATCAAACGCGATCGATTTACTAAAAATCATCAGTATAATCAGATGAAAAACGCTAGTTACGTCAGCATGGTTTCTTTGTATGGGAGTAGGCATCTGTATGCTAGTATTATATTATTTGTGTTCATACTAAGAGACAACTGTTATACTGTTTTTTCTGTTCCGTGATAAATACTGTACCGGTATGAAACAAATCTGTTTTATTTTTATTGATAGGCCAGCTTTCGATTCCGACGTTTTACTACTTACCTGAAGGTAAGTGATGTTCTGGTAGGATGCTTACCTTCACGTAACCTATGCCCTCTAGACTTCAAGACTCACAGGTTATACCAATTAGGAAACTTGGACTAAGGCAGGGAATTCATTAATGTAGGAATTATAGCAGTATGATATAGCCAACCGGCCTTGAGCAAATGTGGTGATCATTGCTCGTGCCTTCTCTGAATGAGAAGAGGCCTATGCCCTGCAGTGGGACGGTTCAGGCTGGTATTAATATTATAATATTATTATTATATGAGTAAGAGCAACATTATATTTAAACAATAACAGGTTAGAATACTCACATTACTTTTAAAACATATAAGCCTGTTGCCACTTGGCCTTGATCTTGCAAAAGGGCCATTGTCTTTAATGCACCTACAAGCTACATAAGTAGTAAAGATAACATGGTGTTGCCATGTAAAGATTATAAGTAGGCTGTAATATGTCGCGAACATAACTGTATACCTACCTGGCTCACATCCTTGTTCAGTCTACCTACAGGAAATAATATTTTATTTACCATTTAAAGTAGGTATAGGTGTACCAGAATCTCATGGCATTTTTTATTTTTTTTTAATTGTGATTTTCATATGGCAATGTCAATTGTCACCTGTCGAACCAAAGTACTTGATGTGTCAACTGCTGCTGAAATTTTTTGATATTATCTTGAAAGTTTGTTATTTTTGTGAAAATGTCGAAAAACCCACTTCGATCTCATGCGAGACATATTGTTTTCAATGTGTATCATAAAATAAGGGAAGAAGAAGGCGTAAATCAAACTCAATCTTTGATTTTAAAGTGCGTCGTAGAGTGGACCGGTAAGTTGGACTGACTTGTTTTGATACTTTTAGTTTAATTTATATTTTTCTTACTTAATTTTAATTTCTTTCCATTACTATTATATGGTAAATCGTAGGTCAGGGCACATCGAATGATGGCCGGAAGGAAATGGCAACAGTAATGTAACTGTTACTAATTCTTCGACAAGATATTGATTTTAACGGAGATTGAGAATCTTTGACGTAAGAAAAATATTAAGTAATAATCTGCGCCCTGCAGTGGAACGTGTATATAGACGGTAGTTTTTGGCGGCCTTTTGTCGAGTGAAGTTCAGTAGCTGTTAATATTATTTGCAAATTGATTCCTAGTGGATATTGTGATATATTATTGGTGTAGTTTTGTAACTCAACTGTCTCCGCAACTGGACAATTTGTAAAATCATTGACAAAAGCGATCTGGGGATAGTGGAGCGGTGTATTTTATTGTAGTATTGACTGCCTCTGCAAAGCTTACTGGGAAGACTGACTCGATACAATTTGCTGCCAAATACTCCAAAAAACATTAGAATCTGTTACATCCGCATTCTAATGCATACTAAAGAATAAATATAAGATCCAAAACTCTTTCCAAAGACGTGGCTAAAAGGTCCTAGCAACCAGGCCATAAAACTTACATAAAAAAAAATATACAGACTGATGATGATGAATGACTTTAAGTAACATGATACATTTTATTATTTTTTACAGACTTTATACATAAAGAGATTGGTTTTGAATATGTTAAATGCCAATGAAAAAGAACCATTTTGATGGAGAGAGATGACATAAAACTACAAAGATACAAGTTTTTGAAATGCCAGTGGAGTTCATGGAATCTTATTCTAGTTTTCTAGTTCTGAATGAGGTTTTAAGTTATTAGTATGATTTAAATGCTAAATAATAAATTAGTACATAAATTAATATTCAATTGATTTATTTTTCCTATGTTAAGAACACGATGTATAACAACATTATTCATACACATACCTATAATACTCACAGTGGATCTTTGTGTCTCTGAATTGGTTGCAAGACCCCGCGCAGTAGCAATTTTTGTGTCAATGTTGAAGGTGAAGATAGCATTGTATAACTGTCTCCTTCACTCGCTTATGTATGTCACATAAGCTTACGGAGTTTCTTGTGCATTCTTCTCCATAACAAGCTACTTTCCGAATGCACGGTAGAATCAACTTTTATTCCATGTAAATTTAAATTGTGACATTCAAAAGTGCCGCTTGGTGGCCCAGTTGAAAAAAATATCTTTTGTCTTTTTTGTCATCGTCCTATCTCGCTTACTCTATGCGGTATACTCGATGACAAACTGTTTCTTACGCAATGGTTGGCAGGACCAAGTTCAAAGACACAAAGATTCGTTGTGACTACTATAATATAGGTACCTCATGTTCATTAATATTAAGACATAAATAAAAATTAAACAGTATCAAGATCGTTTGATCCAATTTCCCCAGTATTGCATACAACAAATTTTTATTTCCCTTTTTGCCATGAGATTCTGGTAGACCTATAGTTTGGTAATTTATAAAATTGATTTGCTTGACTGTGATTTGCAATAATACAAATACCTATTTGAATCAGATCTTTAGACAGTTGCTTCATGTAAAATACTGTTACTCAGCTGAATCCGGTTAGACTGGCCGCCAACACCAACGCAGTTGGGCAAAGGCTAGGCAGATTCATTGGCTAAGTACATTTATGCTTATAACCACAGAAACAATTTACTCTTTAAGTTACCCTATGAATTACCTACAAACTTATTTTTGCAATAGATAAAACTATATTGTGCGTGGAACTCTTTGCTACTTGTGACCTTTAGACATATTTAACATCTTTGGTTTTATCTATATGTATAAAAATCAATACCACTTTTCGTTCTTATTTTATAACTCAAGAACGGGCTCACCTATCCATACCAAATGTTTAAGCTTTGTTCGGACTATTTAGTTGATGGTTTATGAGAAGAAAAAAAAAAACAAAATGAAAAAATTTGTAGGTAGGAAGGTAGTGTAGGGTAGGGTAGGGTAGGGTAGGGTAGGGTAGTGTAGGGTAGTGTAGGGTAGGGTAGGGTAGGTAGTGTAAGGTAGGGTAGATAAATGTTTGGTGTTTTTATGTCAAAACAAAGTTTGCCGGGTCAGCTAGTTAGTTTATAAATAAAGTATTTGCCTCATTGCTTAGACTATTTTAACCTACCTCGCAACAAACATTAGATTAGTGAGAATTGTGTGTAGTGTAATAATCTTTAGTTTCAAGTTCAAGTAACCTTACACTCTGGGAGGACTTAAAAAACATTGACTTGTGTATTTAACACAGTTTTGACCTGACTGCAAGGAAAGGATAATGTTTTCGCGCGTATCTTGGTATATATGTAATATGTATGTATGTTTGTATGTTTGTAATATTCTTTATTATCTCATATCTTAGGAACCGCTAGATAGATTTATATAATTGAGACATCGTTAGATACATCTTGACCGCCCAAGTGTTCTTTGATATGTGAAGTTAAAAATCGAGTGCGGTATCAAAATGAAAGGTCTTAAGAGCTGATTATAAAAACATATATCATTTAAATGTTTAAAAATTAAAACAGATGATAACTAAAAAGTTATAAATAAAAATAGTTCATTTAAGAATCAAAAACCCGACTGCTGAAGAAGAAAACTAAAAGCTGTATATAAGAAAAAAACATGTTTTGCAGTTGGAGGATCAGGGAGGTCAGCCAGCTTTCGAATATGTATTGTCCGACTCCACAGCATCATTTTTTCTTGTTTACTGGAGGAGGATGGTTATGGAGGAGATTTTTACCCAGCAGGTGGAATATAGGTAGAGGAGCTCGTGGCTAAATAATAACAGCCGCACGTGTCGATTTTTAAGGTTAAACAACGCTTGTCGAGGTCGGTCCATGGATGGGTGACCATTTCAACATACCGAGTTTCCTCCGTGCCTCGGAAAGCACGTTAAGCCGTTGGTCCCGGCTGTCATTTGAAGATCTTTGACAGTTGTTAAGAGTAGTCAGAAGCTTGAGATCTGACACCAGTCTAGCCAAGCGGTACCGTGTTACCCAGTTACTGGGTTGTGGAGGTCAGATAGGCAGTCGCTCCAAGTAAAACACTGGTACTCAGCTGAATCCGGTTAGACTGGAAGCCGACCCCAACATAGTTGGGAAAAGGCTAGGTAGATGATGAGGTGGAATATAGGTTAGAAGGAAAAATTCTCTCAGAGTTAGCCTGATAGGAAACCAGCCTTAATTATACTTCAGTAAAGTAAAAGTAAAGTCTTTCAATGTATTAACCAACATTTAGTTCTCGCCAAACTTCTTGGTCGCCCTGAATTTGGCTGTAGTAAATCTCATACAAAAACAGCTCCGATTCGTGCCTTGCGCAACGGAAAGCTAACTTCAGGGCGGCCAAGAAGTTTGGCGAGATCTATACTAACTGATGTACCTATTTATCTACAGGCTTTTTATTAACTTACAATATATCTACCATGCATTAACAATTAGTTGTTATAAGTATTTTATTTAAATGATCTATTTAACACCGTTTGTTCACTTTAACAACTTATTGTGGGTATTTTGGTAGGTAATATATAAAAATAATAATACATTCAAACAGGAAAATTTTTAAGTAAACTAGGCACTAAACCAATTTGATATTGATTTAATGTAACCACAAATCCTACTGAACTACTATTTTATATATTATCCTGTATAAAATAAACATGAAATTTTGTGAGGATGGATGTATGTTTGTTCCTCTCATCCAAAAGCTACTGAACAGGGAATATTTCACACAGATAATTTATAACATGATATGTAATGTTTTTTATCAGGTTACATGCATTTTAAAAATAATTCCGAACTTTCCTCAATTCAGACCCAATTTTCCTCTAAGGAAAGCACTGATTGAATTTGTGTGTCTCTTCATGAATTGCTCTGTTTGTAATTCAATTTAGAAATCCTTACACAAGTGAATCAAATTTATTAAAGAAATTGTACACTCACAAACTAGGATGGATGGTGACCCCAAACTAGGCATTTGCCTGTATCGGTTGGGGGTCAGAATAAGTCTGACAAATGTACACAAAACAAGTATTAGAGTACTAGTAAATTTATGGTTTCTATTAATTCTGGCTTGCACTGACAAGGTTTAAATCTTAAAAAAAACATAAGGAAACTACTGAAAAACCAGCCCTAAGTTTAATAAATTGTTACTTCTAACTTCTTATGGTTATTGTTTTCATTTCATACAAAACAAAATTTTTTAGAATTGCTTCCTAGAAACTTATAAAAAAGTCAGTGGATACACACTTTTTTTTAACAGAAAAAAATGTCACAGAAAGGCGAAATGACAGTGAGAGAACCACCAAATGTTGGCAGGTTTGGGTTTTTAAGAACATATGTAAAATGTCATTGAAACAAACTAGTCAACATAAACCATCTTCAAGCATCATCTTCATCTTCTGTTGGAATTAATGACAATGTGCCTGTGTTTACCTACATAATGAAACTATTAAAGAAATATTCTTGAAGTAGGTGGGTGTCTGTCAAGGGTTTTGTTCAGTGTTGTACCTTCTTGCATGTGTTTATTTACTTTGTAAGATAATGCCCTTGCTACAAATCGTACCCAGTATGTACCTACTGTGTACGATTAAAATCCTAGATTATATTTTAATCATACCAACATTAATTATAATCATCGCTAAAATGACTTAGTAAAACATATTTTCAACTTACCATTAGTTAAGAAAATCCACAAACGCGTTTATTTGATATATTAATTAGATATAACGATCACAAACACTTAAATCTCCACACCTACACAAGTAAATAGTTAAAATAATAGAAACAGAAGACAGACGAAACACTGAATTTTAAAAACCTCAGAATTATCTCAGAACTCGCAGTTAATTCATTTTGCACCAATTTTCACATGTTTTATTTTTCATTTTGCACCACATTATTTTCATAAATAGATATTATTTAATGAATTACAAATAAAAATAATAATCACGACTGTACACGATCGAAAACAACAAAAATAGGTTTTGACATTTAACAGAGAGGATCCAACTGTAGAATTTAATTACGACACGGACAAAACGTTGGAAAAGTGAAAGTATTTTTTTATTTTTTTTATTTTAAAACACCAAATTCAAAAAAAAATACAACAAGAACACAGCTGCTTTTTGTAAAAAAATAACAATTTCTAAACCGATTAATAAAATAAGATTGCAAGCAAGCACCTACTAGCACGCGAGCGAAATCAGCACAAGTTATTATTTTTCGTTAGAGTGCGGGAGCGAAAACAAGACACGGAGACAGATAAACACGCACGCCCGCGGCCGCGCGATGCCGTCAGATGTCCTGCTGCTACTGGTAGTTATAAAAATAATACGGATTGTTATTCTTTATCATACAAATAAAATTACACAATAGTTGCAGTTAATGTGACGTACTACCGTTAGCAGTAAGTTATTTGATATATTTATTATTTATTATTATTACTTAAACTTTTCAGATTATTCTAGTTCAAAAAACGAAAGCTGGAAGCGCTTACGCTTCCGTGTTCAGTTTATCGGAATTACCATCCCGCCATCTCCTTCAAGGCCTGCCACAAAGCCACCTCACTGGCTCAGGGTGCCAGCTGTACACAGAAAGCACTCTCCCCTTCCACGTAAGTAGGAATCTTCACGCTCTAACCTTCATGACCGCAACCACAAATTGTAGATCACAATAAACCCAAAAAACACCAAAGGCTAGTCTTACAGTAATTTCCACCAGGAAGATCAGCCGTTTAGAAGTAATACTACCCACCTAATATTATTTCAATAGGTCCCTCCCTAATTTACAGTCCCTAATACGTATCTATGTACGTATTATGTAGAGAACTACACTTCAGAGATAAGCTTTACCGCAGTAACTGCACAAATTACAGTCTGTATCATGAAAATGATATCGAAGGTGCCCTTAATTTAAGGTACTAGCTGACCCCCACGGCTTCGCTCCCGTTAAAATTATAGCCTATGTTACTCGGGCATAATATAGCTTTCCATAGGTGAAAGAATTTTTAAAATCGGTCCAGTAGTTTCGGAGCTTAATCGGTACAAACAAACAAAAAAAAACTTTCCTCTTTATAATATTGGTATAGATAAAGACCGCGCACTCAGCTTGGTTGGGTATTCGGTTTATGAAAGTTACTTGGATTTGGGTAAATGCCGAAAATGTTTAAGAAAAGCTCATAAGTAATCTCGTTGCACAACTACCGACGACGATAACTTTAGCCAATCCGAACGGATAATAATGTACCTGTGAATACCAGAGGAGAGCCTACTTTAATTAACCTGGCACAGAACACACATTAGCCAGTCTCCAGGTCCAGGCTACTCAGGCTAGTACTGAAAAACGCCTAAAGACGGAACAACACTCACGTGGCGTGGCGTATCGTGGCGCCTTCTGACGCAGTTGATTGGCTACAAAACACGTTGCGTTATGACGTAGGTTGGAACAGAGTCGTTTGATTGGTGGATCCTGCGCCACGCCAGGTAAGTGTGGTTCCGACTTAATGGTGGAAACATTACACACAAACTAATAATGTCAGGTACACATGTATGGTTTAAGTCGTCAGTGATACGCTGCTGGTGAGTGGTGATTTAAAAATCTCACGTACAACGTATTTTTGTTGTTGTACACACAACAGATTTGTCGCTACCAATGTCAATATATATCTCCGGCAACTTAGGTCGCTGTGGTCAAAATCTCGCCCTATCTGAAAAAATTTGATTTTTAATACAAAATTGTCGCCAACTGAGTTTAATTTTATAAAATGCAATTTTTTTTGAGAATTTTTTAGGACTTCCTTGGAAAAAGTGCGATACCGCTGGGTGTTAACGAATTTTTATTTTGCAGCTGCTCAGTCGCCGGTTCGCCAGCGCCACACCTCGCCGTAGTTTAATAAAATTGTAGATAATGCTATAACAAAACGTGATCATAACCTAGTAAGTATTGTCATGTGTCAAAATCTGACCAATCGGAACAGAGACATCGCAATGTCAACTGACTGACATTTATCTATATCTGTCACTGGCACGTCATTTGTCACAAGGTTACCAGCCCTCAATAATGTTTTAGTGTTGTAAGCTAAATGTTGTCAGTAGTAGTACAAGCATACAAAGGTTTAAAATAATGTTATGAGCTATGCTAAAACACACGGTGTTGAGTGAAGAATGCGCATGTATAGGTGATCTATGGGTAAACTTACCAAATTGTCCATGGTTTTATACCTATTATCTTTCTCTACAGCGTGCGTGTTCTCACGAGAGCGACGCTTGACTGGTAGCTTAGCTGGCAAACTTCATCATAGACTATTAAAGACTTAATTGCGTTTATCGTAAGGTTGACTTTCGCGTCATGGGTTAATACTTACCAAGGCCACATCAGTGCAGTTTAGCACATTGCATTTTAAATTAAATTATCGATAACGATATATACCCGATTTCCAACTTCGAAAAAGTAAGAGTTGTATTTTTTTTATACTGGTGTTTAAATAGATCATCATCATCTTTCTGCCAATAACCCATGTTACTTGGGGTCGGCGCAACACGTTTTCTTCTTTTATACCGTCCATTTATATTTTTTATAAATCAAATCAATTATAAATTATGTACTAATTTAATTATACTCATCGAGGCAGACGGGATTCTTTATAATATTTTTGTATATAAATATTACTTATATCCAACCCAACTACATCACTAAATGAGTAGCAAAAAACTTTCGAGAATGAAATAGAGTGCGCGCACGATAAGTCTGCGCGCGACGGGTGGCATTCTAAATGTTGCCAGCATAACTGATCTTTTTCCTTCATTTAATCAATAGTCATTTTTCATTACTCGAAACTTAAAGTAATATAAGTTAAGCATAATTAATTACCAGATTTTTCTACTTTATTGAATGTGATGAAAAAAGCATCATAAATTATTGAAAATCTTTTATTGAATAATTAGTAGTACCTACTGTAAAATTTGGTGTAACAGTGGTCCTGCAGTGTCTAATACCTTTAATTATTTTTTCAAAAAGTTTTGAAGAAGCTGCTGCCACATAAACCTCTTGAGTTATTTGTGTGACGGTGCGTTCAGATACGCCTAATACAAAATAACAATAATGAATTATATTAAATGTGAAGTATGGTGAACTAACTCTATGGTTTGGTTACCAAGGATGCATTTCACTGTTAGAAAATTATATGTCAATGATAGATGTATTCTAATTGTCTTACGTATTTTACTATAAATAAAACAACACTACATTAAATATATACTGCTTTATTCTTGTCACATATGGTGATCGTCAAGAACCACAAAACACGAGTTCACAGAACTTTACATGGTAGCAGAGCTTTGATGTTGCAAGAATACCAAATGTAAGTACCCATACAAAATGTCGAGTGCAAAAATTGACGCGCTCACAAAAGAAAACTATGATACATGGGTGATACAAGCAGAAGCCGTCCTAGTGAGACAAAAACTTTGGAAATACGTTGAGACACCCTTGTCCTTGAACGCAACCGCCGACGACGTAGATAAGGACAGATTAGCTAAATCTGAACTGATCCTTATTATCGCTCCATCTGAGCTTAAACAAATTAAAAACTGCGGCACTGCCAAAGATGTTTGGGACAAACTGAAAAATACCTATGCCAGTAAGGGACCTGCACGAAAGGCGTCTCTACTGAAACAACTGATCCTTACGAAACTAGAAGGACACGACGTACGCAGTCACCTGAACAAGTTTATGGATACAGTGGACAAAATGGCCGACATGGACGTTATCATCAACGACGACTTGTTAACTATCATGATGTTATACAGTCTCTCTCCTGATTATGAAAATTTCAGAGTTGCTATTGAATCGCGCGACAGTCTTCCAAAGCCAGAAGAGCTTAAAACCAAAATATTAGAAGAATTTGAAGCACGTCACAATCAAAACATTACCAATACCAACGAACCTGAATCCTCACATGAAGAAGAAGCATTATACGCGTCCTGCCGAATTTGCAAACGCAGAGGTAACATTTTCAAACGAAAGAATCACAAAGTATGTACAAACTGCTGGAAGAAAAACAACGAGAGGTCTAAGAAACTAAACAATGACTCTCATCGGAACAATTATGCTACACAGTGCCTTCTTACACGCAACAAGAAGCCTAAGAACAGTATTTGGATCCTGGACAGCGGCTGCACATCACATATGACTTTTCGACGAGATCTATTTAAAAACATCCAGAAAACTTAACTTTGCAACTGAAGATTGCACTGCAGAGATTGAAGGTAAAGGTACAGTCTCTTTCATTTCAAAAAATGGAGAAGGTGAAGCTCTCACTCACCTGAAGGACACACTGTACGTACCTAGTCTGTGCACTAACCTACTGTCAGTTAGCAAGATAACAGATGCCGGCTGTTCTGTCCTCTTCACAAAGGACAAAGCGACAGTCAGCAACCCAAAAGCTGGAATAACTCTCACTGCTCACAAAGAAGAAGATGGTCTCTACCACATCAAACCAAACAAGCATGAGTGCAACAACTTGGCCAATGAAAAAGATGACGTAGCTCCGACATCCACAAAGAAAACGGACTCGGCAAACATGGACATCTATGACTGGCACAGAAAACTTGGGCACATGAACGCCAACGATTTAAAACATGCACTGCAAAACCAAACTCTTCTTGGTTTGAACTTCAATGCATCGGAAAAATTACCGGAATGTGAAACCTGCATTCTAGCTAAAATGCACCGAGTACCAGCTCCCCGTGAGAAAACAACACAACGTACATCTGAACTCATAGAAATCGTTCACACTGACGTCTGTGGACCTATCCGAACGCCCTCATTAAGCGGAAACAAATACTTCGTCACCTTTAATGATGACTACAGTCGCTACAGTCGCGTGTACATGATGAAAAACAAGAGCGAAGTCTTAGAGAAATTTAAAGAGTTTAAACAGATGACAGAAACTCACACAGGGAAGAAAATAAAAGCCGTACAATCGGATAATGGCACCGAATATGTTAACAAGGAATTCGACGCTTACCTGAAACGCTGCGGGATACAACGAAGGCTTAGTGCGCCTTACACCTCGCACCAAAACGGAGTTGCTGAAAGGAAAAACCGCACTCTGATTGAGAAAGCAAGAGCCTTACTTATCGATGCGAAAGCACCTTTAAAATGCTGGGGCGAAGCTGTCATGACTGCAAACTACCTATCTAACAGGAGTCTGAACAGTGCCATCCAGAACAAAACACCATATGAAGCATGGGTTGGAAGAAAGCCGTGCATTAATCACCTTTATATATTTGGCTCCAAAACGTTTGTTCTTATCAAGGGCACTACTGGTCATAAATTCGCACCAAAAGCAATTCCTGGCATGTTTATTGGATACTCTGAAACCTCAAAAGCGTTCAAAATTCTACTACCTTCCAAAAATAAAGTGGTCACATCAAAAGATATCCGCGTGATGAAACCCATGTTTTACGACAAAACAAACAAACATAATATCACCGATCTCTTCAACGATGAACCTCCAAAACCTTTGAAATCGTCTAAACCAGAACTTAAGCAAGTATCAATACACTTTGACGATATTGAAGATGGAGACGGCTCCCCACTTGACAGCATTAGCGAAACTAACAATGAAAATCTCGACACTACGTTGCAACAAAATTTGGTCAACAGCACTGAAGATGTTCTTCTTCTTTTCGTGTGAGATGTGGCCACCTCTGGTGTCAGAGTTAATTAAGCCGTCTCTGGGAAAACCCACAGGCCTCTGACTTGGCTTTTTCAGACTTATATTAACCATATAAGTCCAGATTTCCTCACTGAAGATGTTGAACTAGCGGAACAACTGGAACACGCAAACAACGAAAGCGATTACGAGTCCCTTTCCAGTTCCAACCTTGTCGATGATGGTGAACCTGTGAATATTGATGCTGAGGAAACCATATCAAGATCTTTGAGAGACAGGTCAACAATCTCAGCTCCTAAGAGATATGATGACTTTATCATGGCAGCTGCTGAAGAGATTGAAAACCTGCACAAACCCATAGAACCTGACACTTACAAAGAAGCGATGGAATCTCCTGATAAACACAAGTGGCAGAACGCCATGAAAAACGAGATGACATCATTAAAGGACAATCACACCTGGGACCTAGTCGATCTACCTACAGGACGCAAAGCCCTACCTAGCAAGTGGGTGTACAAAATAAAAATGAACCCTGATGGTACCGTTGAAAGGTACAAGGCCAGAATGGTCATTAAGGGTTATTCCCAGATACCAGGAGTGGACTATGACAGGACGTTCAGTCCAGTGGTTCGACTGAGCACTTTGCGGTCGCTACTAGCAGTGGCTGTTCGCGAAAATCTAAAACTGTCTCAGTTCGACGTAACCACCGCCTTCCTTAACGGTGAAGTAAAGGAAGAGATCTACATGAAACAGCCCGAGGGCTATCGAGATGGGACGAAACGGGTTTGTAAACTAAAACGCAGTCTGTATGGCCTAAAGCAGGCACCACGCTGCTGGAACACATGCATCGCAGAATTCCTGTTAAAATCTGAATTTAAACAGAGTGACGCAGATCCGTGCTTATTTGTCCGAACGAAAGACCGATCAAAAGTCATTGTAGCTCTCTACGTAGACGATGGGCTTGTAGCGCACAACTCGACAACAGCAGGCGAAGAGTTTTTGAATGAACTTAGAGGAAGATTCAAAATTACTACCAAACCTGCGTCGTACTTCCTTGGAATCGAAATAAACGTGCGAAAGGATAGTTACATATCCTTGTGCCAAAAGGCATACACAAAGAAAGTCCTGGAAAAATACGGAATGTTCAAGTGCAAGCCAGCACCGACACCCATCATTAAAGAAAATGAA
Organism: Orthosia gothica; assembly: GCA_949775005.1. Lineage (NCBI taxonomy): Eukaryota > Metazoa > Arthropoda > Insecta > Lepidoptera > Noctuidae > Orthosia > Orthosia gothica. Next base: position 10,819,156 of record OX459046.1, on the reverse strand, counting down.
ACGGCAGTAAATGAAAGTATCAAGACGAACTTCCCTTATAGACAAGCTGTGGGTGCTTTAGCTTACCTATCAGTAGGTACGAGACCTGACATCACATACGCTGTTCGAGTCGCATCCAGAAACCTAGCAGCACCTACTAAGGAGGACGTCATGCTTGTCAAGCGCATCTTCCGCTATTTAAAAGGAACGTTAGACAAGGGCCTGACCTTCTCGAAGAACTCACCATCACACTTGGTCTGCTACAGCGACGCAGATCATGGAGGAGACCAGACAACTGGAAGATCAACATCCGGTATAGTGTGCATATTCTCTGGTGGCGCTATAAGCTGGCGAAGCCAGATACAACCTACAGTGTCGATATCTTCAACTGAAGCAGAGGTAATAGCAGCGAGTGAATCTGCTCAGGAAATTTTATGGCTGAATCTGTTATTTAATGATCTGACCAAAATAGAGAAACCTGTTTTGAACTTAGACAGTAAGTCAGCCGTTTATCTCGCACACAACCCAAGGTACGAATACCATAAGCGTACGAAGCATATTAAACTGAAACACTTCTTCGTTCGGGAATGTGTCGCCAATGGAGATTTTGATGTCAATCAAGTTCCGTCCGAGATTCAATTAGTTGACATGCTTACAAAACCTCTGTTCGGGCCCAGACTATCAGATTTAAGTTTCAGAATAGGACTGAAGAATTTATCTTTAAATTCTTTAAACTTCCGAGGATGTGAAGTATGGTGAACTAACTCTATGGTTTGGTTACCATGGATGCATTTCACTGTTAGAAAATTATATGTCAATGATAGATGTATTCTAATGGTCTTACGTATTTTACTATAAATAAAACAACACTACATTAAATATATACTGCTTTATTCTTGTCACATATGGTGATCGTCAAGATCCACAAAACACGAGTTCACAGAACTTTACATTAAATGATGCTGGTCCTGTCCCGCTGGTATACATTTGTACCACATAAAAACCAATACTGTCAGGCACCGGTAGTACGAAAATTTAGGGGCATTTTAGTATAATGGTATCCCTAAAAGTTACCTGTCAAATAAGCAACGCGGGCTCTATCTTTCTAAAGCGGTACCGTAGGCCCGTTATTGTCTTGTTCACTTCAAGAAAACATCATTTTAAATGACTTTTAGCATAATGATGGCGATTATTTACTTCGGAAACATAAAAACACGGAATACAACACACTCTTGACACCTGACATAAATGACAGACAATTAGTTCCGATTTTGGCCGCGGGCAGACTTATCTTGCGCCAATGAGGTAGGATAACTATGGAGACGGCCTATTCTACTATATGAAGAATAGTTATACAAATATCTATCATATCGACACACACATGTCAAAAAGCGTTTTGTCTCTTTTTAACTAACCAAGAGCTGCATATGAAAAGAGAGACATCTAAATGTTTGTCAAGGACTAAATTTGGCAACACTTTTGTGTGACGTCAACATCATGCCTATGCGTGACCGGTCGCCATTTTATGCGCCAAAAGTACTCTTTGTTTTTGTGGTAGTTGTGCTGTCAAACAGTTGCTTGTTCAGAATATTTTTGTTGTTTTACAAGGAAATACGTCTAGAAACTAGTTATTTTGGTGTTCTGAGTGTGGACATTAATAGGAAAATCATGTCCTCGTATTGTTTAAAACAGTCTGGTATGAGAAAAAACAAAAATCAGCCTAAATTGACTCTGCACAGGTTAGTAACTAGTTTTCACTAATCCGGTCGAATTTTCTGTTAAATATTGTTACAAGATGGTATTTTTGAATATTATTCGAACCTGTGTCATGTTTGTATGGCATAAAACGTTATTATTTTCTATATTTCTTTGCATTGTTTACATACAATAATTATTGACAAGTAAGGTTAGTGATGATCGATGTTCGCATACGATAAGTATCGATAAAATTTATAGTATGTAAAATACATTGCAATGATATTTTAATCCACAGATTTCCTGGCAACGAAATTTTAAAGAAGACATGGATAGAAGCTATTGGTTTTGAAAATACAAACCCTAGACATAAAATGTGGCATATCTGCTCCATGCACTTTGAGGAATCTTGTTTTAACAGAACTCTCGATGTGATAAGGTTACCTGATGGCGTAGTGCCCACATCGACTTTACTGGTATGTTTTTAAACAAAAGTTGCAAAATACAGTAATTTCAACACATCTTGTTACATACTTTTTTATTGACAGTATTTCTTTAAATGAATTAAATATGTAAATAAGTAATAGAATTATGCGACTTTCTTTTTCAGCCTAGGCAAATATGTTCCTCACAACAACCTACTTATATACCAGGCCCCTCAGAAAGTATTGCGAAAAAAAGTTTTTATATATGGGAGACTGGCCAGTTATAATGTTTTTCGAAAATATGATTATTTATAAGTAAAAATAAGTAAGTTCCAATTTCAAAATTTCCCTCCACATTTTTTGCGAGTTAATTCAAAGTATTGTGTCTCACTGAAATATGGATCTGCGCCGGGAACATTTTAGAGCTATGATTTTATACGATTTCAAGTGTCGCCTGAAACCGGATGAATCGTACGATAGACTTCAAATGGCATTCATGGATGAAGGCCCTTCCAAGGCAACCGTGTATCGTTGGTATAACGAATTCAAGCGCGGTCAACCAACTTTGGGGGATGACGAAAGAAGCGGTCGCCCTTTGACGGCTGTTACCGAAGAAAACGTGCTAGCAGTGAAAAATTTAATCCAAGACAATAGGCGAATTACATATCAGGAGATTCAACACATATTGAAGATTGGATCGGGAAGCGTTCACGAGATTCTACACAGCCATCTTCGCGTGAGGAGGATAGTATCACGCTGGGTGCCGCACAACCTCACCGATGCTCAGAAGCAGGCCCGGGTGGAATGGTGCCGTGATATGCTTAACAAATTTGAAGCAGGCTCGTCTCGGCGTGTTTACGACATCGTTACAGGTGATGAGTCCTGGATTTATCAATACGACCCAGAAACCAAGCGCCAGTCGACTGTTTGGGTGTTTCAAAATGAGCCAACGCCTACCAAAGTGAAGCGATCTAGAAGCGGGGGTAAGATTTTGATCGCTAGCTTTTTTAATTTGACTGGCCACTTGGTATCAATTCCCTTACGGGATCAAAGAAGCATTAATGCCGAATGGTATACTACCAAATGTTTGCCAGAAGTTTTCTCTGTTATAAGCAACAAGCGACCAAACACAGGGCTCCGCGGGCTACTGCTCCACCACGACAATGCACCTGCGCACACCGCACTCAAAACGAGGGACTTCCTGGACAGCACGCCAGTCAAACTCCTGGGTCACCCTCCTTACAGCCCTGATCTAGCACCGTGTGACTTCTTTTTATTCCCAAAAATAAAAAATCAGCTCAAAGGGATACAATTTTCGTCGCCGGAAGATGCGCTGGCTGCGTTCGAGCAGGCTGTAAACGAGGTGTCTGCGGCGGACTGGAAAAAGTGTTTTGAAAACTGGTTTAGGCGCATGAATCTTTGTATAGAGGCTGGTGGAAAGTACTTTGAAAAGATTTAATAAAAATATATGTACGTATAGAACAATTTTTTTTAGTTTCGCAAAACTTTCTGAGTGTCCCACGTATATATGTTTATCTCACAAAGAAATGGGCTTTACTAAATCAAAAAGTGAGAACTTTAAATGAAAAGGTCCGGAGATGTGATGGAAAGATTTCTAATATTATTCAAGACCTTAAGAAACTTAAATATATCAATAATGAAGGAAGTTTAATTCTAAATAAAAATTTAAGAATATGCAGAAGGATTTCGTAAAAAGCAAATTGCCAAATCTAAAGGCCTACTTTAGAAAAAAGTATTCTGAAGAATTAAGAAAATTTGCCCGTACGCTTCAATTTGTTTTAGCCGAAAGCGTATGATTTTATAAGTAATACCGACAACACTTGTTTGAAACACTCGCACTTTGAGCATAAGGTACCAACATGTTAATGCCGAACCTGGCTTTATAGAAATAAATAAAATTGTGAATTTCAATAAGTTAATTTTGTTCAAAAATGAATAAATGTCTTTTTTACATAAAATATTGTTATTATTTTACATAAATTAAGTTGTTCGAAAAGTAGGAAGATATCAAAATATTATTATTTATTTACTATAAGAAGATGCATTTACCATGCAGTGGGACAGTTACAGGCTGGTATTATTTATTATTACTACCCCTTTGGCCTATGTCTAGTGGATTGGGATAGGCTGATTTGACTTGATATAAAACAAAATACATTTTAGTTTTTAATGGGTTAGGTATAGGGACGGCCAAAAATCGTGAATCTAACGAAACAGGGCGAAATTTGGGGCTTTTTCTAGCAGGTCAAAAGAAAAACATCTCCCACTATCCCCAAAAATCGCTATTTCGTTTGATCCACGATATATTTTTTGCCCACCCTGTATATTACCAGTCATACAATACTCTATACCCTTAGCTACTTCGGTTTCTATGGGCCTGGTTTGTTCATATTATATTGTTATTACATTATTATATTGTAGAACAACAACGTTAACAATTTCATGAAGGTCGATATTTACATCGATATCAGCTGCGCATGTTTCTCGCAGTTACAACCCTACAAGGCAGCCATTTTATGCGCCAGATTTTTGTTGGTATGCACGCTAATTTCGTAGGTATGGCAAGTCCATAGGTTTTTAAGTCAGTGTCTTGCGCGCACTCTGGAGGCGCCGCGATGTTCTATACATACATTAGCTTATACAAATATGAGTGAAATACGATACAGAATGTGAAACATCGTTTTGTTTCATTCTTTCTAATGTAGTAAACGTATTTGATGAAAGAGACAAACAATATTTCAGTTGTTGCTCATTATGGCAACATTTTTTTATGACTTAGTGACGGTTGTAGGTACGTGCCATATTCGCCATTTTACGTGACGAATTTTGTGGTTGTGTTCGTGGTAGTCCTGCTGTCAAATGGTTGTTTACATTTTGTATTATTGAGATTTGTGAGTGTGTGTGTGTTGCTTGATTGACACAACCTTAGAATCGGCGGCCATTTTATGAGACATTTTGAGGTTTAGGTAGGCACGTTTTTTTCGTAGGTATTTCCAGTCCATATTATTTAGTATGTCTATGATACTTTCACATTGCTTCAAATTCCGAAAAAGAAATAAACCAGGAGCGTGCGTGTGAGGATCCAGGCACGAATCATACCATTCACAGTGGCTCAGGCGTAACCACACTTACGTGTCGTGCGTGGCGTAGCGTGGCGCGGGACCACCAATCAGTCACCAACCAGAAATCAGTACTTTCGCAATTGTCGTTCTTCATATAGATTATTTTTGTTGCAGCTTAGAAGTTAGATGTTTGTTCCTATCATTTAATAATTTGATTTTACTTTTTGGTAGTTAAGTAGGTTGAATGAAAATACTCATACAAAAATATTTGTTTTCGGTTTGTAAATAACTTTGCAATTAAAGATATTTAGTTTTCTTCTCATTGTTTTGTTAAATTTATACTTAGTCGGTGTTTTAGGTTGAGGCCAAAGGAACGTTATTTTGTTAGTTGTGAATCATGCAATATTGAACATTTCATAATTCCGCAACTCAGTTCCAATACTGGCGATCCAGATCTGATTCAAATCAAACAAGATTTATAAATATCTCAGTCTTTTAATAATTTTTTGTAACAAATTAAACATATTTGGTCATCTGTCTCCCTTGTACTCTAATTAAACATTTTAAACCTTAAAATTAACAAGGCTTATCTCCTTGTTGCTGGCACGACAGTCTTCCAAATTTGTTTGGCCCAAAACTTAGCGCTAACGTAACTTGACGTCATCTGTGGCAGCACATAGATCCCCCTGGTGGAATGTTTTGGCATGGTTTGCGACTCAGCACCACATGCACACCCTGCCGCTGTTCCGTCGAGGTAACCCTATTTTGCTACCAGGGTTCTGAGGCGGTTCAGGGACCTCGGGAAGATGCTCGCTTGTAGATAAATAATATGTTGGTGCGGAAAAAATTCTGCCACAGTCTGCAGCGGGCGTCGGCCTGGTCTCCTGAGAGGGGAGCCTCCAGGAAGCTGAGTCTGCTTTTCAGCCGTTGCGTCGGGAGTTGTGCGCCGAATACTGGGTATCTGGTGTCACGCTCCTGCTTTTGTTTCTCGACTGCACTCGCAACTTTCCTTCGAACGTGTGGAGGTGCTACCCCGGCTGTGGGGTATAGCACGCTGATCGGGGTTGGTTTGAGGCAGCCGGTAATTGTACGGCATGTGTCGTAAAGAGCAACATCTACTTCCTAAGCGTGGGCGGAACGGTGCCACACTGGACACCCATATTCGCCAGCCGAGAAGCAGAGTGCTAGGCCAGTAGTCCGGAGAACGTGAGGTGAGGCCCCCCAGTTGGTTGACGTTAGGCGTCTGAGTAAATTGTTGCGGGACCCGATTCATCACACGATAGCATAAAAATTTATAAAATGAATAAAAACACACGATATTTGAATTGCAGTATGTGTCTCGTGTCTTGTACAATTCATACCACGTAGTCTCCTTCCAGTCTTCATCCATGTCATCATATCAGCTGAAAAACGTCCATTGCTGGACAAAGGCCTCGCGTCCAGCGGTGCCTGCGTCTCGCATCCAGCGGATCCCTGCAACCTTCAACAGGTCATCGGTCCACCTGGTGGGAGGTCTTCCAACGCAACGTCTTCCGGTTCGCGATCACCACTCCAGAACCTTTTTTCCCCATCCGCCATCCGTTTTGCGAGTAATGTGCCCTGCCCACTGCCACTTAAGTTTGGCAATTCTTCGGGCTATGTCGGTAACCCTGGTTCTCTTGCGGATCTCTACATTTCTGATTTGATCACGCAAGGAAACTCTGAGCATAGCCCTCTCCATTGCCCTTTAGGTGACTGTAAGATTTCTGATGAAGCTCATTGTGAACGACCACGTCGCAGAGCCATATATCATCACTGGCAAGATACACTAATCATAGACTTTCGTCTTGAGACGCTGTGGTAAGTTGGACGAGAAGATACCGCGCAACTTCCCGAAAGCTGCCCAGCCGAGTTGGATTCGACGTTTGAACTCTTTCTTGAAGTTGTTCCTATCCAACTGGATCGTTTGTCTCAGGTAGACATAATGGCCCACAACTTCGAGTGTAGAGTCTTTTAACATGGACATTCAACGTCACCTTGGTTTTTTTTGTTTTTTTTTGTTGCGAGCTGGTATGCAAAACCAGATGTATCCTCCGACTGCACAGCATGATTTTCTTCTTTTTAACGTCTTTTTAGTTCGCTTCTTAAGCAGTCGGGCTTTTTGATTTTTTAGATTAACTTTTTTCTCGTAGTGATGCTTTTTAAGCAGAGTATAGTAAGCAACTCATGAATAAAACGGCTTATATCGAGAGCCATGAATCACTTGCGTCGTTCAGGATTGTAACACTTGAATCACTCGCTATGGTCGTGATTCAGTTGTTAGAATCCTTCACTTGCTCGTGTTTCATCTATGGCCCTCGCATTAAATCCGTCTTTTATTCACTAATTGCATTTAATATACTATTTCACCTCAACACCTCAAACAAGCAGGTTTTGCTGTATAAAGAGTAAAATTCGATTTTGCTATTCACTAGTTGCATTATATACTATTATACCATTCCCCCTCTAAAATGCTATTTGTTCACTGAAAACATTGAATAAAAAGACACTTTTAATCACTATTATGGAGTTTGAATTTAAAAATCACCAATACATTCAACCTCCATCTCAATGCTATACAACCTCCTTGCGCAAAAAATACTTGATACAAACTCCTTGTTTAAATAATACTCGACATACAAACTCCTTGTGCTTTTCGCTCAAATCAATCTTTTTCTCGTATTCATGGTATAAAGTATAGTACTCTTGAATAAAACGGATTTATATCGAGGGCCATGAACCACTCGCGTCGGATCGTCAGGATTCTAGCACTTGAATCACTCACTACGCTCGTGATTCAGTCGTTAGAATCCTTCATCTATGGCCCTCGCTTTAAATCCGTCTTTTATTCACTAATTGCATTTAATATACTATTTCACCTCAACACCTCAAACAAGCAGGTTTTGCTGTATAAAGAGCAAAATTCGATTTTGCTGCGAACCTGAGACAACGTAACTTATTTCTTTTTTTAAATGCTGAGTACAGTGCAGGGTCTACTCACAACATTCGAAAGATTTGAACTTTCACTTCGAACTTTTAATTTTAGGCAAAAGAAACTAAAATAAATGCACTTTGGAATAAACCTTCCAAAGTAAAGCTGTAACAAACTAAACGCCTAAATAAATTGTAAGAGCCATAAAATGATACTTGGCTTAAAATGATACATTTTCTTCAGGCGCTTTTCTGATGTAAATATCATGAATACTTTTTTATTGATAATACAGATTTAAAAGTATTATAAATCGTATTAAAATTTGGTGTGTTCAGTTTAAGATCACGCCATGTGTTTTTCATTAACTGAATAGTAAAGTGGTCAAAAAATAAAAATACTTCAAAATAGCGGGACCACATTCTTTGTAGAATATTGATTGAAATTTTATGATTAGAATTTTACTATAAAAGTATGAAATAGAAGATTAAATTATATGAAATCCTATTTACATGATATTTTAAAAACCTGGCGGTGTACGTCATCTTGACGTTCATAAAACAATCACTATTATTTTATTTGTTTATAAATGAATCAAAGTGATGTAAAAGTTGGCACACCTGCCCTTAATTTTCCCCAATGGGAAATGGGTGAACTGTCCACTAAAAGCGCAATCTTGTATCCTAAGTTGATTTTAGATAATTATTTATAATATAAATCATTTATATTTATGTATAATTTTATATTTGCCTTTGTAATTGTGAAATTTAATGAGCATAAATAGTTTGTTAATTTATACCCATTAAATAAAGGAGTGCGGGACGCACGGGACCGGCCAATGTGGCGACGCTTGGGGGAGACCTATGTCCAGCAGTGGACGTCTTTCGGCTGATATGATGATGATGAAATAAAGGAGTTAATCAGATAAACTACTCACTGGTTTCATTTGCCGCCAATAAGTAATGCAGTCAGAGACGCGTTCTTCAAAACCGGGGGCAAAGCATTTGTGGTTGAGAGCAACAAAGGTTTGGCCAATGTCCGCTTTGATTTTACCGTCCGGTGTCCACCTGGGAACGTGGTGGGCGTAGCGAGCACCTGTGTGGAATTAAAAAACCTTGTTCCTTTTAAAGATATCTGGGTACAGGGGTGACTTCGTAGCAATTACGGCGAGGTCCGCGTGGATTGCAGATATTTATGACACCCTTTGTCGTTATTGCAATGTATGTTACAAAATTGAAAACACGTGAATGCCCTCAGTGAGGACGCTCCTTAATGGGTCGGTTTCTGAATTGAGTTTTTTGAGACCAGAACGTATCAGAAAAGTTTTGACAGGTTTTCAGGCTTATGTAGAGCCTCAATAAAAATATACATTTAAAAATAACAAAAAACCCGACTGCTTAAAAAGCTAATTAAAATCATGCTGTGCAGTCGGAGGATACATATGCGCGAGCTGGCTAACCAAAACCAGATGTATACTCCGACTGCCCTCCTTTGGTAGTCGGGTAAAAATAACTCAACTTCAATCTCCCAATCCAAAAATCGGTGGTTAGGTAATGGAAAACGTGCAACGAATCTTGCGCAAGCATATTTCATGATTGGTTTCTGAAGAAACGAGATACTCGTAAGTTTCTTCAGAAACCATTTTTATTTCAATCATCGATTTTTTTTAAATTTGGGTCTCACTAAACTCTAATCTCTGGCTTATCTACTGCATTTTTATCTTGTCGAATGTTGCTGTTTCCATTTCTTGGTTTTTCTTGTTATGTTTCCCCAAAACTATCGAGTATAATTCAAACTTAACGGCGGCTTGGAACACGAGGTGAGTCGCTGCGCAGTAGCTAATTCATGTGGAAGTGATGTTGAGGGGTATTGCGGAGCAAGTGGCGCTTTTCGCTCTGAATGGAACTAAGTATATCAGAGAGGGTGCATTGGTTAAAAAAACCTTCGTCACAACGAGGTGCTGTTGTCGGTACAAATTTGACTGTTCTCACCTGCCAGTACTCCAGAAAGTAAATCGACAAGAGCCGCTAGCCCGAACCCTTCGTACCCAGACGACTTCTCACCGCCGCCCAAAGGCGTCAGGCTACCGTGTTTTATCACCTGAAAATGGACAATAGGGACTGGAATGGGGATGAGGACCTTGCAGAGATTTTGACTAAGAATATTCAAGTAAAGATGACAGCCGAGTTAATTAGTTGATAGCTGAGAGAGAAATGAAAGTTGATAGATGCAGATTTCGAGTTTTATTTACATTGCTGTTTTTTGTGAAAAAAGGAAATGAAGGAGAGTTTTATTAAGATGTTTTTCAAAGGCCACGGTCGTCTGCGTCCGAGCGTGTCCGGGACGCGGGCGCCGCATGGTATAGCATAAACAGCATCATATAAAATGTTCGTGAAGTTTTAAATCCGTGCCTCGTCCGTGCCTCGCACGGGGCTCGGCTCACGCCCGCCTCGGTCTGACATAATACATCCTGTAGCCGACGAAAAATTTTAATGCTAGGGGACCAGAATCATTTACTAAATCCCTTCTAAATCCATGGTACCTACACTTTTTCGCGTCGGTGTCAAAGAGGGTATCTTAACACCGACGTGTGTATATGGGGTGCGCCAAAGTTCACCTAAATTTTCAACTCCGATAATTGGAAATCCGAAAATGTTCTTCCTATCATTTTTCATCCTAACAATCACAATTCCTAACTACTCTGTCTCTAATGTTCATAATTCCGAAGCATTCAACTTCATAATGTCAGTAGCAATAAACATGTATTATACTTTTATTTGTTTTCCTATATTTTCTCAACATAACCATCTTTTACACTATTATTCAAAGTCATATCTTTTTTGTTTAGATTTCTTTTTATTCATAATAATCAGTATTATAAACATGACTTTAATTTTCACATAACTCAAATTTTATTTATAGCAGTGTGTATCTGCAAAGATATCCATAGGTTAGGTTAGGTTAGAACTGTGACCAACTACGCGCGAGCCGAGCGAGCGAAGCGAGCGGTGCCGCAGCAGCGGCCGGCGAGCGCTACCTCGAAATTGGTCGCGAAATTTTTCTAAGTATTTTTTTCATAGTGCCCCCAAGACGACACTCTGACCTGAATTTCATTCATTTAAGACAAAAATCAGTGAAACGACCTTTAATCATTCTAAACAGTTGGTTTTTTAGACATAATTACCCACATATATTTTTTATTACACTTGGTAAATGTTTCTTTCTAAATATGAGTGAAAATATTATGGTAATTATGTTTAGGGATAAAAGCGTTATGATAAAAAACAGTAGGAGTTTAAATATATTTACATTAATGATATTATTAATTACAATTTTCGGCAACATGAGTGTTATGAACATCGCCGGTAGCACTACAAATAGTATGAATGAAAACTTTAGGATGTAAAATTTTAGGAAGAGTGATCATTCGGAATACAAATCATTAGGAAGAACAATTTCGGGTAAAGAACTTTAGGTGAGCCAATATGGACCCGTGTATATGACACCGACGCGTGTATACTCATGTTGGTACCTACCACTTCTGGATCCAGTGTTTCTTTTCCACCGGGTCCTACCGCCCATCCTGGCTCCAATTTGATACCTCTTCGCCGACATATTTCTATCTAGAAAGTCATTGGGCTGTACAGAACAATAATTTCCGATTCACTGAGCTGTGAAGGCCGCAGAAGACCACACGAAATGTTTTGTGGAATGTGTTACGTGTGCGCAAGAATAGATAAATAAATAATCTCTATAGTGGGGTTACTGCATTCCCCTTTCAGGGGAACGAATTACTGTAGAAGGTACCCGCATTAATATGAATTATGACCTTTTTTTAAAACTCGATACGCCATGTGTCAAATGGGAAGGACGCGAAACTTACTTAGATAGATGCAATATTGTGTAGGGCGGCTCGTATGACTCTTGCCGGTTATTGTACTGTTGAGGTGTGCGAAACAGGTGGAAAGTTCCGCATCCTCCATTGATAGAAAGAATCTTCCGACCAAACGGCTGTTGCGCCCGGTGGGCGTTGGGCTACTGCCCCATAGTTGTTGTTTTCGTCCCAACAACAACTATTACACGAATAACTTTGATTATTTGATGCAGGTTTTGTGTGTTTTAAAGTTTGTATATGATGAAATAGATGTCGTTACAGTACCTTTCCTAGCGCAACGGTAGCAGTAGCAATGTCGAGGTAAAATGGTCCTGTTCCTTTTAAAGCCGGGGCTACTACTGCTAGGGGATTAGAGCCTAACGTAGCCTGCAATAAGTCAAAAATATATAAATTGGGGATTATCGATCCATTCAATGCGGGTGTGGTGTTTCTGATCAAACAATTTTCCTTTTTGTCCTAAATGTCCGTTCATCGCCCCCTTCATGATCTGAAGAACGATTCTACTGAGCCCCAACAGCATTACTATAATAAGCCATTCCATTATGCGTTCCATTATGTCATGCCTACTAGGCAGGACATAATGGAACTGTAATTTACCTAACATCTGTCTGTATAACCTATGCCCACAATAAAAAGATTTGATTTGATTTTGGATATACCGTCGATACGAAAAGAAGTTTGCTAGTGGACTGACCTTCGTACTCCTTGTGGGTGCTACTAGAGGTGAAGTGTTGGTAAACGTCATGCCTATCATCCCGGCATTTGCGACTTTTGTGGCCCAGAACGCACCCAGGCCATAGTAATTGGACCCTGAATGATGATAGATACGTGAGTAGGATATAATCATGCAGAAGAAGTGATGAAAATGCTGTTATAACAACAACTAGCATTTTCCTGTGATTTCACTACCGCCGCCTACTCCACAAGAAACGTGCGTTTTCCTGGGATAAATCGGATTGTTGGGTGTTTACACCGAACTCCTTACTTTTGTTAGGTTTTCTTTGTTAAATTCATCTTTTATTTGTATATTTTTTTTTTAACATCAAATAGTACTTGAAAGTTGTTAAATTGATTATCCTAGAAAATATTCGAATGTTAAAAGACGTCACATCTAATGACAGTTGTCGATTGGAGGGGGATTGTTCAGACACGAGGCAGGTTGAGTTAGTTGAGTTGGTCAGGGTCAGTCTAGTTTGGACGTGCTTGCAACAACCATGTCACCTAAGTTTTCCTAAGTGTTTAGTCTAGAGTTGACCTAAGTGGATATATTGTATGGAGTCGATGTTGGTAACTTAGTGTGAAGTGGAAAATAAATAATAGTTCAAAGTCCAAACTGAGTGTTATTGCTGAATTACACGTGAGTGTTATATACCCTTGAGTATTTTTCTACCCACTGACCTACCTGCTTTGTACTAGCTCTGTTGTCTATCTAGTGATCTATTACATTTTAGAAGCGGACAAAAACTTGCCTATTTCTATAATCTTACTGCTTGTTGCGTTTGTGCTTTAAAATCGCTTTAGATTACGTATTTATTAGATTTTGTTAATTTTGAGCTCGAACGCACCATTTCAAAGATATTTTCATAATACCCTACAAAACTTTTTAAACTTCATTTTCGTAGTTTAGCTATTCTAAAACCATTTCTATTTGTTTTATGAACCTCGCATCATGCCTCGCGAGGCGCCAGCCCAGGGCGCACCAGTCCAGGACGTCACGGCCCAAGGTAACACCGTCCAGGACGCCACAGCCCAAGGTAACGCAGTCCAGGACGTCACAGACCAACGTGACGCAGTCTTGGACGTCGCAGCCCAAGGCGCAGCAGTCCAGGGACATCACAACTAGAATCTATTACAGCAGCAGCTAAATAATCTTAGCTAAGTAATCTGCGGTCTCTGGTTTAATTTTCATTATTTGTTGTAGGGTTTCAGGTACAGGGAATTGGGGAGGTAGATATTTATTCCCCGAGTTTGTTATAATGAATACCAGTACCAGTTTGCTGTAATGAATTTGGTTGGTTATGTAGTTTGGCATAATAAACCGTAGCTATATTTATGATCTCCATTCGGGAATCACATTTGGTAGTGTATTCGAGATGGATACATTTCTTGACAGGTGCTATACAGAGGGTCATTCGATGTCAGCGGTGGCGATACTTAAGTATGGGGCATCTATTTTGTGATACTACGATAGCACTTGACAATCTCATACATTTTTATAGATATATTTGAACGTATAGTATTTGTTATATAGGTACTACTTCCTTATTTCTTTGTTGGTATTTTGTAAGGTTTTTCTTTATCGTTTTTGTTCTTATCGCTTATTTTGTCATTGGTTTCTTTCGTTAACTGTTCACTTTTTCTGATAAGTTCTATATTTGTCTTTTAGCAACTTTTAAGCATTCCAGTATAGAGTGCATGATTTTTATGGTAATATTCATTAGATTTTACGTGTCATACTTTTCACGTGACGCTAAAAGTCCTGGTAGATTATTTTTAGGACCTTTTATTAATTTCTTGCTCGTTCAACGTTTTCATTCTTACCAGTGTTAGAGAATTTGCGCCTGCTCTTTATCGTGGTTTTCTGGTGGATTGTAGCTCTCTGCATTATGTGGTCTTATCCAAACGAAACTGACGACGATACTACGTACGATATGATCAAACTCTGTTTTCTTGTATGTATATCTGGAGATATCGATTAAATGTTAACATGAACATCTTGTTTATGATTTTGAAGTTTTATTCGTATGCGTATTGAATGAGTCTCACTCCACGAGTGCTGGTGGTTCCATAACCATGTTTTCCAGCAACTAAATGCTAATGTTCCTTACCGATACCCCGATCTGTGCATTGATATCACCCGTAGAGGTAATGGATTTCATAGAGGTAATGGATTTCATGGAGGTACTCGTAATGAGTATTTCCAAGTTTTCATAAAAAAATAATTAGCGACGAGGTTTCTGAAGTTGCATTAGCCTGTATAATAGCAAAAAAACAGGTTTTATAGAACTTTTAACTCTTTCTGATAGTCCGATAAATATTTAAATATTTTACTTGTTATTTGTCTTTACTAAGAAGGGGGCATTTTTGGTTTTCCTATGTAATACGCGTAATCATCGTTTTCGATATTATCTTCTTTTAATAGATGGACTTCAGTCAATCCCATTATGTCAAGGTATCAACCCTATATTGAATGAAGTCTTACTCGAAGAGTGGTAGAGTGCAGTCGAAGTTGTAAAAGTTAATTGTTGGAAATGATTTGGTTTGTTAGGAAAGTTTTTTATATGTCTGTGATTATATCGCAAGACTTACCCAGAGGCAAAAAAATCGCAGTACTATTAAATTTGAGAATATGTCGTGGGCTTATTTACAGGCGAATAAATCGCAGGACTTGCTGACAGGCGAATCAATTGCGGTATCTAAATATAAATTTGAGAATAAGTCGCGGGCTTACCCACAGGCGAAAAAATCGCTTTATGCAAATAAATCGCGGGTTTGTCTATATGCGAATAAGTCGCGGCTTTGCCTAGAGGCAAATAAATTGATTATTTTGTAAGTATGTGAGTACCATGTACATATTTATCAAATGATTACATATATTACGCGCGCGCGCGTCTCGCTGACCGCACACAAACAGTGAAAGCTCCGTTAAAAAATATTATTTATAATATTAATTGGGCTTATTTGGGCCTAATGCCTGATCTTGTAGATGATTGATACCTCTGACTGTGACCCATCCGATTCCTGTCTTCTCTGCCTTCTGAATCGCCATGTCTACGCCAAAGTGGCCAGCAGTCGCACCCAGCACGTTGTCAGCATCAACCCATGCTGTCGACGCGGTCTCTTTCATAACCTTCGGCTTGTTGTGTGGATTGCACCGCCCGGTCTGAATATCCTTGACGTAGCGACCTTAGCAACAACATTAACTAAATAATTATAAGAGAAGCCCTGAGAAATCACACCTAATTTTAGGCTAACTTTGCACTTTTGTTAGCTAAATTTTAGAGAAAAATTGCTGAAGAAAAAATACCGCCACAGATCAATACAAAATCCACCTGACGGCATAACAGGAGTCCTTGGAAAAGTTGTTGCTCCGGCAAAGGAGAGGGCTGAGAATCAGGAGACAAAAGACTTAATACGTGTATTGAATTTTTTCCGGAGCAACAAGAATTTGAGCGTCATACCATGTCCATCCATGTCATGGTACCACCATATGGTGACGGACGTAAATAATTTCACCATCCCATATTTTCCCGTGGGTGTCGTAAGAGGCGACTAAGGGACACACCAGATAATGGACAGTAGCGTTCTCTCTGCACTTTACCAACAAACTTCGATCGCTAACCCGCCTGCAAAGCGTCGCGATTATGGTAAACCCCCCCTAACTAAAATTAATAGCAGAATAAAAGGCCCCGAGTGTCCGGCAGCCCGTCTACTCTCGGCTACGGTAGCGGTCAAGGCGATGGCGTGGCAAGGGGTGCGAAGAATCCCCGGAGTGGACCCGGCTACCCAAATAAACACCGACCACTGGACCTGAAAACATGTAACACGCGAGCACTCCGGAACGACGCGAAGATAGCCGAACTCGAGGAAGAATTGAGCAGGTTACGATGCAGCATTATAGGGTTTTCTGAAGTCAGAAGAGAGGAGGTGGACTCGATAATCCTTAAATCCGGTAACCCGCTCTATTGCCGAGAGGGTGACCGCCAGTTCCAGGGTTGTGTCGGCTTTATCGTCCACAAGTCCCTTGTGAACAACTTGGTGAAGATCGAGAGTGTGTCGACCAGGGTGGTGGACCTTATACTCAGAATATCCGCAAGATATTCGCTGAAGGTCATACAGGTCTACGCCCCGACCTCGGCACACCCCGTCGACGAGGCAGAGACCATGTATGAGGTTATTGCCAGAGCTATGCATGGTTCCAAAACTTACTTCACCGTTGTCATGCGAGACTTCAACGCGAAACTAGGCAAACGAGACGAGGATGAGCTGCAAGTGAATTTGGAGTTGGACGTCGGAACCACCGGGGTCACCTACTGGCCAGTTTTATGAAGAAGAAGATGCCCTCTACATCATGAACTCCTTCTTCAGAAAGCGTGAGCACAGGAAGTGGACCTGGCAAAGCCCCGATGGCGCAACTAAAAACGAGATCGACTTCATCATGTCAACCAAGAAGCAAATTTTCAATGATGTCTTTGTGATCAACTCGGTGAAAAACGGGAGCGATCACCGCATGGTAAGAGGCACATTGAACATTAATGTCAAGCTTGAAAGGTCTCGGCTGATGAAGTCATCACGCTTCGTCCGGCACAGATCCAGGTCCAAAACATCGAGACCTTTCAACTCGAACTCCATAACCATTTTGAGTGCCTAGGGAGCTCCACGAATATAGCGATGCGTTCGTGGAAGCTGTCCATACGGTCGGGTCTAAGTTTTTCAAGACCCATCGTACAGATAGGAACAAAAAGCTCTCTGATCCTACTCTCAAGCTTATGAAGGAGAGGCGTGAGCTGACCCTGCAGTCTTCAGACGATGCGTTGAAATACCGGCAGCTAAATAGACGGATCTCAAAGTCCTTGAAAAGCAACCTCCGTCGCTTTAATACCGAAAGTATTAAAGACGCGATTGAGCGGAATAAGGGGTCCAAGGTCTTTGCAAGAGATCTGTCTATTCGGCAGAGCCAGCTCACGAAACTGAAGACCGATGATGGCAGAATCGTATCCGTCAAACTGGAGCTTCTGAGGGAGATCGAGAGATTCTATGGGCAGTTGTACACTTCAACCAGAAAACCCTAAGAGCTTAAAGGGTTTAATTTATGGAAAAATAAAAAAAATTGTATATCGTTTTTGTGGCGAATAAACACTTTTTCTTTCTTTCTTTTCTTTTTCCTTTTCCGTCGCGAATCTAGCGAATGACCCTAGAGCTAGATTGACTTACTTGACTTAAGATCCTATAAACCCTAGCTGGGGCAGAGAGCTTCCACAGTAGTCATCCATCGAGACCGGTCTTGAGCTTCGCGCTTCACCTTCACCTCGCTCCACGCCATTCCTATACTCGTCACTTCAGCCAATACGGCCTCGCTTCCTTTTTCCTTGAGGATTCCAATCCAAGGCCTGTTCAGGAATGTGATCGGAATACCTCCGGAGAGTGTGACCAATCCAACACCATTTACGCCGCTTGATCTGGTGGTCGATCGGGGTCTCGTGGCATCTCTCCAACAGCTCTACATTAGAGATGATCTCGGTGAATTCCGAGATTGCGACGAAGACATCGGTTGACGAAGACCTGGATTTGGCGTAAGATATCGTAAGATATGGTAGAGCAGCACGGATTTGACATTGGACCCGAAGATTTTGAGTTCAACCCTTCGGGTCAGTTGCCGCGATTGCCACACAGGTCTCAGCTGTGCGAAGATAGCTCGCGCTTTGGCTATCCGTGAAGTGATATCCTATTCAGTTCCTCCAGTCTATGACACGACACTACCGAGGTACGTGAATTTGTGGACGCGTTACACAACCTCTGTGCCGATTAACATCGGTGAAGAATTCCTCTCACCTGTACGCATCTCATGGGTCTTCCGGGTGTTAATTTTGAGCCCAGTTTTCACCGCCTCCTGGCGCAGGGCGTCTAGTTTCGCTTGCATGTCGGCATGTGTATGACTCAGCAGGCATAGATCATCTGCATAGTCCAGGTCTTCCATGACGTTGGTCAATCCCCACTCTATCGCAACTAGCTAATCTAGCGCAACATGATTTCGTCGAGAACGATTATAAAAAGGAGGGGCGAAAGAAGACAGCCCTGGCGGACACCAAAGTGCACTGCGATGTCCTCCGAAATGTCAAATGTCACCTTGCAGGAATATTTCCTGTAAATGCCCTCCAACAAGCGGACTATCTTTGGCGACACTCCTATGTTCAACAGGTAGGACCAGATGCTAGACCACTTCAGCGTATCAAAGGCCTTTTCGAAGTCGACAAAAGTGAGATAAATTTGCCTTTGCCATTCTGCTGCCTGCTTGAGAATGATACGAAGAGTGTTGATCTGGTCCGTGCATGAGCGGCTCGAACGGAAACCCGCCTGTTCCCTGCGCAGAAGAGGCTCAATGGCCTTCGACAGCCTATCAAGTAGTATCTTACAGAAGACCTTAGAGGGAGTCGACAGCAACGTAATGCCCCTCCAGTTATCGCAACTGCTGAGATCACCTTTCTTGGGCACGGTAAGGAGTGCCGGTATTGCGGTGCGCCGCTCTCCCTACCTTCCGCGGCCTAGACGGGGTCGCCACCGTCTGATGGCAGACGCGGTGGAGCCGCAGGGGAGGAGGAGTGCCGGTATAGCGTTGGCCGCTCTCGCTATCCCCTGCGGCCGAAAAATGGTAGGTGGCGGGGCCATTGACCCTGACCCGTCACAAGGGGACCAAGGGTGCCATACACGGGGTCGTCTGGCACCCATGTGCTGGTTTGGTCCCTGGGGTGGTCACGGCGCACAATGTGTTCTGGTGCGCCAGTGATGGGGGGTACTCCCCAGAGGAGGGTCCGGTGACGGACAGCCGCGGCGGGTTCGCGGTGAGTGCTAATGCGTACCCGTGTTCCCGCCATAAGCGGCACAGGAGGACACCGTGGAGTTTTAGTGGGTTAGAGTCCTACATAACTGCGCTATCTCCCCGTGGTAGCGCAGTATGCATGAGCATTTCTCCACGCAAAAAAAAAAAAAGAAGAATATTCGCCCTTCGCTCAGAATCCGTTAGCTCAGCTGCAACTTGGGGTGGCGAACGCGCGGCGGCGCGGTTGCAGCAGGTCCCAGGGAGAACGACGGGGACGTAGATGACTCGGACTAGCTAGGGCTCTGCTTTATTCGGTACTCCGCCACAGCAGAAGCTATGTCTGGCACTTTTTAGGTAATGCCGTTCCCACCAACAGCGATTCCCACCAAACCATACCCTAGCTTCTCCTCCCAAGAGCTAGATTGATCCGACATTATACCGAAGACATTCCGGACGTCAGCCTGTATGAGATTAGGATGGCTCTGAAACAGATTAAGAACAACAAGGCACCGGGTGATGACGGAATCACGGCCGAACTCCTGAAGGCGGGTGGGAAGCTGTTTGATTCCTTCATACTCGAGGGGAGGACGTCACAGGTATGGTGCAAGAGTGTGGTGGTACTCTTCTTCAAGAAGGGTGACAATATCCTACTGAAGAACTATAGGCCCAGTTCACTTCTTAACCATGTCTACAAGCTATTTTCAAGAGTCATCAGAAATCGTCTCGCGGGCTGGTTTGACGATTTCCAGCCTCCCGAGCAAGCCGGATTCTATTAAGGCTTCAGCACCTTAAACCACATTTATACGTTTCGGCAGGTTATACAGAAGACCGAAGAGTACAACCTGCCTCTCTGTTTAGCGTTTGTGGACTACGAGAAAGCCTTCGAATTGATCGAGACTTGGGCTGTATAGCAGTCTCTCCAACGGTGCCAAATTGACCATCGGTACATCAAGGTGTTGAAGTGTTTATACAAAAACGCCACCATGTCAGTTCGACTTCAGGATCAGACCTCGGAAAGCGTACTTTTGCAGCGAGGTGTGAGACAGGGAGACGTCATATCTCCGAAGCTGTTTAGCGCTGCACTGGAGGACGTCTTCAAGGTTATGGACTGGAGAGGGCTAGGCATCAACGTCAATGGTGTGTACATCAGTCACCCTCGGTTTGCCGACGATATAGTGGTTATGGCTGACACCATGGAGGACCTCAGTACAATGTTCGATGACCTCAGTAGAGCTTCCGAAAGAGTGGGTATAAGGATGAACGTGGACAAAACCAAGGTGATGCTGAATGGCCATGTTATACCCACTCCTATCAAGGTCGGATACTCTACACACGAAGTTGTGGGCGACTATGTCTACCTGGGTCAAACGATCCATTTGGGTAGGGCCAACATCGAGGAAGAGGTCAACCGTCGAATCCGACTCGGCTGAGCAGCGTTCGGGAAGTTGCGTGGTATCTTCTCGTCCAACTTACCACAGTGTCCGTGTGTGTGTTGCCAGTGATGACATATGGCTCTGAGAAGTGGTCGCTTACAATGGGCCTCATCAGAAAGCTTAGAGTCACTCAAGGGGCAATGGAGAGAGCTATGCTCGGAGTTTCTTTGCGTGATCGAATCAGAAATGTAGAGATCCGCTAGATAACCAGGGTTACCGAAATAGCCCGAAGAATTGTCGAACTTAAGTGGCAGGGGGCAGGGCACATTGCTCGCAGAACGGATGGCCGATGGGGCAGAAAGGCTCTGGAGTGGCGACCGCGAACCGGAAGACCGCTGGTTGCGAGACGTACGGGACCGGTCAAAGTGGCGACGCTTGGGGGATGCCTATGTCCAGCAGTGGCAGTCTTTCGGCTGATATGATAATGATGATGACCATGTCCATCCATCGAACACATACCTTTTAACAGATATGAAGAGTTCAAGTATTTCGGATCCATTCCGGGTATTTCGGGTCAAAGCCTATAAAGAGAGAGACATGAACCAGAGGATCCAGGAAGTCTGGCAAAAATAGTGATCGCTGTCTGGCATCCTATGCGACTCCCGTTTTAAAGGATGCAGGGACGCTTACCTAACCTGTTCAGTCCATGACTGCGTTGGCCGACCTTGTCAGCTTCCACCAGCAGGTCCGCGACTTGTTCGGCAGCCAGGCGCGGACTTCCGGCAGCCTCTATACAGTCGGCAATGAAGCGACACACCTCCTTCGTATACACCTTGGCCCTCTTCGCCATGATGACTTATGGAACTGAAACCATAGGTGTGTAGTAAATACGGCCTACTGTGATAGGCTTGAGTCACACAGTTTGGGATTGAAAACCGTGATAAAATGAGTGACTCAAGCCTATCACAGCGGCTGTGCTCGCCACGCAGAATTGGACTGCTGAGGTAGTGTCTAGATGGTGTGTACTCAATATTAATATTTTGGCCTTTATCCAGTTCTACGATGAACCGCTTTTAGAATTATTAGATTTAATATAACCGCTTCTCACATCCCAGCAATATATAAAACATACAATACCTAAATACATTGTGTTCTTTTTGTGTGTAAATAAATAAATAAAATAGTGGTTTTATAGTGAGCAATATTTTCGGCAAAGCCTGGCAACCTATGCTGCAAAAAGGCGACAGATTAAATTAATGTTAAATTATAGACAAGCACATTTTATTCTTATCAGAACTGTTATTTGGGTCAATCGTGACGACACCGAAATGTCTCAGATACAAAAATTTTAAGACGTGTTTTGTTCGCCACCACCAAACAAAGCCAAATCACAAAGAGTCTGCACTAAACCCACGTGGATTACAGCTCATGTCTTTGCGATGTGTTTGTGTTAAGGTGAACGCGCACCTAGACGCATCGCAGTAGCCGCTCGCGCCGCAGTCATCACATAAATCTTTATGTGAAATCGTATGCAGCCTTGCGCACCTTTCCGCGCCGCACGACCTGCATTTTAGCAAAATGCTGTAGGTATACGGATTCTACCAGCGCGTGCGGATGACGTCGAAGTAGATACGATGCGTGCGGCGCGTTCGGCAAGTTTGGCACGTTCCAGTGCTGCCAACTCGTTTAAGCAAAAACGCGCTGTTAGCTCTTTAAAAAAGCGCTAGAACGCGCTAAATGGTCGCTGTAAAAAATCGCTCCAAAAATCGGTCAAATTCGGCGCCAAATTCAAACAAAAAGCCTAATTATTTGAGACTATAAATGTATAAACCCAGATTTTTTATTTTTATTTAATCAAATTACGTCATTTAAAAGAGATTAGAGTACTTGTTTAGTAATAATAAAAAAAGTAGTGACGTTTTAATGTAATTATTTTATAAAATAAAGGGTGTACCGGACGGGCGATCTCGTGTTGGGTGGAACTATAGCGAAGTCCAAGCTGAGCCGCTGGCGTCCTGCACCTATAGGTTCCGGGTGCTGCGTCAGTTGTGTGAAGTATGGTGGGATGGAAGTTACTGGTCTATTGTTGTTTATGGGCGGAGGTGGAGATAAATAAAATACTGTTTCACTATTATGGCGACTGGCGAACAATACTATGCGACGGTACGAATGCTAGATGTGATCTGACCGAACTATCCGAATATCAGATGTGATCTGGTCGAATGTTAAATCTGAACTGTCTGTAATGGCGAGCGCGGCACGCTTTTATACTACTCCGTGAGTCTACAAAATATTCCAGAAAACTTGCCGACAAAGTCGGCCCGCGGCGGAAGATAGCATTGTTCGCCTGTCGTGATTTATTACTAAATATTACTTAAAGAGATGCCGACATCAACAAAAGGGTATACAATAAACAATTCTCGGTGGTCGGCATACGGTCGAAATTCTATTAACAATATAGTCAAGACGATTCGAGATTCCGCGGCCGGCGCGGCTTCTTTGATCTATTGTATTCGCACGTGTGTCGGCTAGTTTAAAGATTTTAGGTACCGGCGGCGGTTCCTTTAGCTTACCGATAACATTGTACCCACACGTGCGTCGCGGTGTCGGTGCGTACAAAGGATAAGATGCAGTCGGCGGCCGCTTTGAGCACTTAGATGGTTCGCGACGCCGCGGCGCGGCGTTTTGAACTGTTACCTACCTATAACCGTGTATTTCTCGATCGTTCCTAATACTATACTATTGATTCACTACTATAAATCACTGTTCTAATTACTAATGTCTTTCAATTATAACTGACGTACTGTCATTACACAATTTACACTAACACTGAACACTCTGTCGCGAACATTTCTCCCGCCGTGCAGCAGCGCGTTTACGCGTATCGGAGCGATGCTGCATCAATCCGGTGAGCGACGAATTCTCTCGATAGCGGCGAGTTTCTCTGGCGGTCGCTGAAGAATACCACCAGCTGTGCGAAAATTTACAGTCCGGACATGACTGTCTGTACCAGCCATTTCTTTCACTGATGGCGTGGTTGTTCGGCTGTTGACCGAAATTTTGACTTGGATGTGAAGCCCGAACCTTTTTGGCTCCCGCCGGTGACGAAGATCTTGCAGGCACTATTGTTGCCCGCGCGGTGAATTTCGTTTGTGGACGTGGACTGGAAAGTCCACTGCGATGCGGAGCTCGAACACTTGTTGCTCCCGCCGGTGATGGAACTCTGGCAGGCACTATTGTTGCCCGCGCGGTCGTATCACGACTCTGTGATTGTCGTGCTGCGGCGATATCATTTTGTGGTTGTTTTCTATTACCACGATAGAAGTTGTGGCTTACCAAGTCATGTGGTTTCTCAACAGTCACATGTGTCTTCTTCGATGCTCGATTTAGCTTGGCACTTTGCTTCTCTTTACTATTGTCGTTGGAGGTCAGTCTATTGATGAAATTGACCTTCTCTACCGGAGTTCTTGCTCGAACACCATGTAGCACCCATCCCAATGGGGTGCACGAAGCGATGGGTTGGTGTTTGGGACCTAGTCGAAAATCACTTGCTAGGAGCAGGTCACAATTATCCTGCCCAATTAAAATCTTCGGGATACCATTGATATAAGTCAGGTCGTCTTTCAAACCTCGAAGATGTTTACATTCGGCGATATCTTCTTCAGTCACTGTTTGTGGTGACAAGTTCAGGCGAGGAACGGTGCGGGCTGTTATCGGTACTCGCTGGCTATTGCGATTGGTGAGTACGACGCTGACTTTGCGGGAACTTGGTATGTCGATCGAAGTGTTCCCGACGGCTTCTATCTTTAAAGGCTTCAGTTGACCCTTGACACCAACTTGTCTGGCTATATCTTCATCTATTAGTGACACTGTCGAGCCATCATCCAGGAGAGCGAATGTTGGAATCTCTCCCGCCGGTCCAATAACGGTGACTGGAACTATTTTCAGGAAGGCTTGAGGCTTCATAATACACGAGCTGACTATTGCTTCCTCTGGAGCTCTCTGGTTTTCTTCTATTCTTCTCTCCATTTTGTCGTAATGGAGGAGACGGTGGTGTGTGGCGGCGCAACCTTCTATACCACACCTATTTGGCTTGCACGAGTGTCCTTGACTTCGTGACCGCAAGCAACGGAAGCACAAACTATATTTTTTGGCGAGTTCCCATCTTTCATTCGCGTTTGCTTGTGTGAACTTGTTACAGTCAGATGCGTAGTGACCGATTTTGTCACAGATTTTACATTTTGGAGACGAACTACGATCTGTTGTGATGCTTGCGGTGTGTGTTCTATGTGCTACGGGTCTATTTCTATCGGCGATGTCTTCCGGTGGTGCAAAAGCGCTGCAGTAACGTGCGTGCTTTGTGACAAATTCACTGAAGTGTGCAAGGTTTGGCATGGAATTGTAGTCTTCAGTAAATGTTCTATACCATTGGATGCGTAGAGAGTTAGGTAGTTTGTCGGTGAGGCACCGCAAAAGTTCGGCATTGATGAGGTAGTGGTCTTTCTTTAGTGCTCGGAGTGTGACGACGCTATTTCTGACTCTGCTCGCGAATGTACATATGTCTTTTGATGCTTCACTACACCGCGGCAGAGCTCGGAGTCTGTCTACTTCAGCTTGTGCAATGGAATCTGGTCGGCCAAATTGTAGTTCTAGTTCTGACATAATGTCATTCGGCCGTGCGTGCCCAATCAGCTCAGAGCTGACAGCTTCTAAAGCTCTTCCTTGAAGGCTTCTTCGAAGTCGCGCAGTATTTTCCACGTCATTAAAATAACCTTGAGTGGTCTCGTAAATGGCCTTGAATGATAGCCACTCAGTATGTGAGCCATTAAAAGTAGGTAAAGTCATGATTACCTTCGATACTAATGGGTGTGGTGCATTGACTTGACTCTTCGTTTCAGCGAGTGTGGCGATGGCAGAAGTGAGTTCGGATATAAATGGTCGAAGAGCGTCGACACCATTACTAAATTCTCCTTTAATTATACACTTCGTGTCTTCTTTCTTGATCGGAAGCTTAGTATCCGTCGAAATTAATTTTAAATGTTGCTCCTTTCGAGCATCGATGTCCTCTAGACGGGGCGGAGGTAGTTTCTTTTCTATAACGTAGTCCCCTTCAGTGACGAAGTTGTCATCGGGCTGTGACGTGCAGACCGGGTTTTCTTCTATCCAGGAACGAACATATTCATTTTTTGACAGTTCCTCTTCATCATATTCTGAGTCTTCTAGGTTAGCCTTCTGAATTGCAATGCGAGCTAACTCTAAATCAACATTTAAAGATTCTTTTTTGATCCTTAAAAATTCTTCTTGGGCTTCGAGTTTTTTGAGAGACCTATTTGTCTTGTGCGATTTGACGGACTCCACGGGTTGGTCAGCTGTTGATGCTGGTACCGGCAGGGGAGCTTGTCGTGGTGACGAAGGTCGCGATGGTTCAGCACTATCGGCGATCGGTGTGCGTGGCGGCTGGTGGTGTGTGATGACAGGATTACTAGACGATGGAACATCACCTAAATCCACCGTCGACGCCTCTGGAGCCTTGCCTTTTGATCTTGTAATCGGCATCTTCTCCCAAAACAACGTCTTCCAATCGACGAAAAACTCTTCTCAAACTTCGGCGAGCATATCCGGTGCGAAGGACCAGAAAATGTACCGGACGGGCGATCTCGTGTTGGGTGGAACTATAGCGAAGTCCAAGCTGAGCCGCTGGCGTCCTGCACCTATAGGTTCCGGGTGCTGCGTCAGTTGTGTGAAGTATGGTGGGATGGAAGTTACTGGTCTATTGTTGTTTATGGGCGAAGGTGGAGATAAATAAAATACTGTTTCACTATTATGGCGACTGGCGAACAATACTATGCGACGGTACGAATGCTAGATGTGATCTGACCGAACTATCCGAATATCAGATGTGATCTGGCCGAATGTTAAATCTGAACTGTCTGTAATGGCGAGCGCGGCACGCTTTTATACTACTCCGTGAGTCTACAAAATATTCCAGAAAACTTGCCGACAAAGTCGGCCCGCGGCGGAAGATAGCATTGTTCGCCTGTCGTGATTTATTACTAAATATTACTTAAAGAGATGCCGACATCAACAAAAGGGTATACAATAAACAATTCTCGGTGGTCGGCATACGGTCGAAATTCTATTAACAATATAGTCAAGACGATTCGAGATTCCGCGGCCGGCGCGGCTTCTTTGATCTATTGTATTCGCACGTGTGTCGGCTAGTTTAAAGATTTTAGGTACCGGCGGCGGTTCCATTAGCTTACCGATAACATTGTACCCACACGTGCGTCGCGGTGTCGGTGCGTACAAAGGATAAGATGCAGTCGGCGGCCGCTTTGAGCACTTAGATGGTTCGCGACGCCGCGGCGCGGCGTTTTGAACTGTTACCTACCTATAACCGTGTATTTCTCGATCGTTCCTAATACTATACTATTGATTCACTACTATAAATCACTGTTCTAATTACTAATGTCTTTCAATTATAACTGACGTACTGTCATTACACAATTTACACTAACACTGAACACTCTGTCGCGAACAAAGGGATTAAATTAATTCATCATCGTCTGATTCTACTACGATTGCTTCTGAGGCTGAAATAAGGTTGATCAGTTTTGGACTTGATGTCCTCAACACGTCGTTGGGAAGTTGAAAGCAGGGACTGAAAGCGGTTACGGTTAAAGGTTAAGATACCTCAAAAAAATATCGGTACCGGTTTGAAATAAAGGTTGAGCTATACCGATACCTTTATAAATAAAGGTTGGGCAAAATTGTTATTTAACCTTTACACGATTTAGGTACCGAAAAACATGCGAGACGGCGGGGCGCGGGTGCGAACACGTTAGAACTGTGTACCTACAATGTTTGCTGAACCTACTCTTTTACTCAACTCTTTGTTCGTTGCCGACTGTGTGCCGCGCGATTACATTTTTATTTTGTCGACCGCTGATACTTTGATAGTTCATCAACGTAAATCAGCGTCGGACTGGGACCCATAAAATACCGGGACTTTTTTTAAACTGCGGCCTACACTAGGCAAAGGCAAAAAATAGGGGTGAATGTAATAATTATTGGAGGCTATGTGAGAATTGAATTATTATTTACTTATGAGTAGGTACACACTTTACTGACATGAAATCAATTAATCAACCTAGCCTTGTTCCCAACTAAATGTTGGGATCTTCTTACAGTCTAACTGGATACAGCTGACATCCACAAACCAGTAACTGCATGGGGAATACGATACCCTTATATCAAGACTGGTGTCAGATTATCTGGCATCTGACCACCGATCTGATCTGTCCGCTGAATGCAAGATGTACGGAACCGGTCAATGTGGCAGAAACGCTTGGGGGAGCCTATGTCCGGCAGTGGACCGGAGTGGACAGTCTAAAGGAGCGTCCTCACTGGGAGCATTTTTAAACAAGCAGTCGTAGGCGAGCAACAAATGCTTCCCAGCGAGCTCAGCATTCGCGTTCGAGCAAAACTATGAACGTTCGAGTCAAACATTCCCTTGCGAGCTTGTAGCATTCGAATACGATCTCGTTAAATGTAATTCATTTCAAAATGTCAAATAGAGCGGTTGTGGCTGCCAAAGACCTTATACTTCTTACTACGAAATACGTATTAGGTCTTTGGTGGCTGCAGTATTTTTGATTTTTATTGACCTCAAAAGTCACAAACACTTAAGATCAAGAAACTGTTCCATGCTATATAAGTGGCCAGTAATATTCCTACATACATACTCATTCATTTCATAATCTGAGTACTCGCTTTCGAGCGTTTTATTTGCGTCGAGAGAGAGTAGAGCATTTCTAGCGCCTGCAAGTCCGTCGCGGTGAAAAGGCAGTGGGTGTTTTGCATAGACTGCTACTCAACTTCGCGGAACCATGGGAAGAAGATCGCCGCCTCTACACGGTGTCGTGCGATCGATGGTCCTTAATGGGTCGCCTGTTTGGTCAAGCAGACTATCAGGCGTCCGACGCTGCAGGACTAAAAAGCCTGCAGCGGAAAATGGTCATTCGTATCGCACGAGGTTACGGAACGATATCCTTTGAGGTGGCAACACTCCTGGCACGCTTTCCTCTGTTAGATATTCTAGCGGATATGAAAGCGAGGGTTTACAACCAAATTCGCGTCATCCACCAGAATGGTGATAGCGTTACAGAAATCGCTGTGTTCAGGCAGAAGCGGCAGGAACGGCGACACGCGCTCGAGCGGTGGTGCGAGTGGCTACAGCATCCGCAATTTTAATACAAGCGCATTGTCAAAGCCGTCCTGCCGCACTTCGAAGCATGGCGAAAAGATAAGAGCGCATGACCTACAGGCTCATTCAGGTACTAGGCGGGCCCTTGAGCGGGGCCAGTTTCCTACTTTGTGGTAATCTGGTCGTCTGGTCCTGCTCAGGAACGCCGGGCGCCCTGCGGACTGGCCGTCCGCGTACCGGGCCATAGTGCTGCTAGACGAGCTGGGTAAGCTGTTCGAGCGGATTATCGCGGCCCGCCGCGTCAGCCACTTGTACAGAGAGAGGCCGGATTTGGACGAAAGCCAGTTTGGCTTTCGGCATGGGCGCTCCACCATCCACGAAATATCGCAGGTGAGAGTCCTGGCGGAGGAAGCGGTGTCCTGGGATGGGGTGATGTTGGCGGTGTCCTTGGACATTCCCAACGCCTTCAACACCCTGCCCTTTTGTGTTGTGTTCGGAAGGCACTGCGGTATCATCGGGTGCCTCCCTACCTCCGCTGCATCGTCGGGGCTTATTTGGCGGAGAGGTGTTTCACCTACGTGGGATGTGATGGCGTCGGAAACCAGCACCGCATGTCATGCGGTGCTCCACAAGAATCCGTCTTGAGCCCGCCTCTGTGGAACATCGGATACGACTGGGTGCTGAGGGGCAAACTCCAACCGGGCGTGGACCTGACGATACGCTGGTCACTGCCGAGGGAGTTCGTACAGGGAGGCAGCGTTGCTGGCGACGGCTGTGGTCTCATAGGTGGTGAGCCGCATACGTTGCCGTATCGTGCGATTGATTCCCTGTATGGGGCCCCGATCTGGGCGACTGACCTGACGGCCGGCAGCATTGCTGTTTTGCGGAAGCCGCAGAGTCAGAGCCGACAGAGTCATCAGGGGGTATCGCACGATCTCCTACGAGGCGGCTTGTGTACTAAATTCTGAATTCCCGCCTTGGGATCTGGAGGCGAAGGTACTCGCGTCACTGTATCGGTGGCACACAGCAAGCGCGGGCGCGGGGCGAAGGGCCAATGCAGTTACATATGGAGTTGCGTCGGTCTCAGCTTTGCGAGGTCCTGGTGGTGGAATTCCGCCAGGGACAGGCTGACACACCCTACTGCCGGCCTCGTTACCATCGAGGTGGTCCGGCCTGTGTTCGAGCGCTGGCTCAGGAGGACGTTTCGGGTGACGCAGGTGCTCTCGGGGCATGGTTGCTTCGGGAAAACATCATAAACAGGGAGCCGGACACCCGGTGTCACCACTGCGTCGACTGCCGGGAGGACACGGCGCGGCATACGCTGGCAGAGTGTGCCGTGTGCAGAGGGTGGACAACACCCTCTTCCAGCCCCCCAAAATGAGTCCAGGGGCTATGGAATCGGGGACGTCCGTCGCCCCCCACACATCAGGACCCGATGTAGTGGTGCGTAGTGTTCCGCACCCCGCTTAGACGTCGCGGGGGGAATTCAACACCTCACTCCCCCCACAACCCGAGGTCGTGGCCCGCATAGGTGGGCCGGCACTAGCCGGGGGTCGCGGAAGTGAGATGGAACACAGGGGTGGTTTTTAGTCAATACGAGTCTGACAGACCCTAAACCAAAAACGTACTGACCGGGCACGGTTGCTTCGGTGCAGAAGCGACCTTGACTCTGCACAGAACACGCTCGAGAATTGCTCAGTGTGGGCCTCTAAGCGGCAGTTATTAGTCACCAAGATCGGGCGAGACCTGTCTTATTCAGCAGTTATGCTTGTGAGGGCCATACTGGCAGAGACAAAAAACTGAAGGGATTTGGCCTCCTTCTATGAGACATTGATGGTCCAGAAGGTGGCCGCCGAGCGGGATCCTGAGAGGGCCGATACCACTCGGAAAAGAAGGCGTCGGGGAGCCAATCGCCCCGATGCCTACAGCGTCGAAAACCTCCGCGCATTATAATCAGGCGGCACTCCTGGGTCGCGCATGCTCAGACTGGGTACTCTGTCCACCCACTAAGTGATCCAGGAAAGACGGTGGCACAGTGAC
Organism: Orthosia gothica; assembly: GCA_949775005.1. NCBI lineage: Eukaryota > Metazoa > Arthropoda > Insecta > Lepidoptera > Noctuidae > Orthosia > Orthosia gothica. Next base: position 10,787,976 of record OX459046.1, on the reverse strand, counting down.
CACGTGCTGCCGTGCACAGCGAGGCTCAGGGGAGACGCTCTTTCAGTCTCCTCACAAATGTGTGACAAAAAAGAAGGGGCAGAGGGGGTCCACAAATATCCACCATTGCGATTGATCTTGAGTTGCACGCTTCTTGATTATTTATTGTACACCAAAAAACAACATTAAATACATGTGATAATACTCTCGCTCCACGTCATTCCAATGGTCGTCGCTTTTGCCAACATGGTGCGACGCCAGGTTTGACGGGGACGGCCACGCTTTCTTTTCTCTTGGGGATGTCAGTCCAAAGTTTGTTTGGGTATGTGATCGAGACCACTTTGGAGCTTGTGGCCAATCTATCTCCACTTGCGACGCTTGATCTAGCGGTCGATCGGGCTCTCGTGGCATTTCTCTAAAAGCTCTACGTTGGAGATAGTCGCGGGCCAGTAAATTCCGAGAATGCGACCATGCGACGAAGACAGTGGTTGACGAAAACTTTGAATTGGCGTTAGATGTTTTGTTTTGTATCCTTTGTCACGTTTCGCACCCATAGAGCAGCACTCAATCGGTTGCGCATCCAGCTACGCCCAGCTTGGCGTGTACTGAAACGGAACGTTTATTAACTTTTTTTCGCGAAAGTAACGGAATTTACCTACTGGGTTTTCTTAATTTACTTTTTAAATGGATAAATAAAATATTTCACTATGACACTTTTCTTCATCACTGCCCGCGAATGTAATTTCGTGCATAGCGTGACTTTTTAGAAGGTATTTACATAGGTTGATATAGGTAGGTATAGCGGAACTAACCCAAAATGCACATGCCTGTTTCTGGCATAAATATGTGCATGTAGCTTGCATGCCAATATGACATTAAACAATCAGAGGTTATTATGGCACATTGGCATGCAAGCTATTAGCACACTTTTATACAAGTTACAGGCATGTGTATTTTTGCCCTATCATGTTTGCCAATATTGTAATGTTGCTAAATGAACATATTAGAGTGAAGTAGGTAGTGTAGGTTTTTAACTAATATGCATTTTGGAAAATCGCAAAGAAACGAAACGAAAGAAAGCAGAAAACGTAAGAAAACCTTAGGTAGGCACTCGGCTTAGTCCGGCCACAGTCGTGTCCTTCCGATCGGAAATAAAAACCAATACCGACTAAGTTACAATAACACGACACCGAGTGGCGAGCGGTGCGTCAAAGAAAACCCCTATTTATTAAGGTTTAGGTACTGGTACCGATACATTTATAAAGGTTAAGGTATTGCTACCGAAATATACCGGTATGCATTTCCAACCTCAAAATTCCGCTACTGAAAAAAATTACGATATCAAAATATTTCGGTAACCCTTATTTAACGGTATGACGTCATACCGAAATTTAAAGGTACCTTAATTTTTGGGTAATTCAGTCCCTGGTTGAAAGTTTGCGCAGTTACTCTTTTTTTAAAGAAACTACAGTGTTTCAAAAAGCGCTAGATTTAGCGCTAGGCGCTAGAACGCGCTATAGACAAAAAAAGCGCTAGATCTGGCGCTGAAAGCGCTAAGTTGGCAGCACTGGCACGTTCGGTGCGTTCGGCGTGGATCACGCGGGGCCTTGAGAAAATGCGATGACTACGGCGAGTGCGGCTCCTGCGGTGCGTCTAGGTGCGCGTTCACCTTTAGCTGTGCCAATATGTTATAAAAACCTCTTCTCACGAGAAATCACTTCAACAACTAATTTAGAGTTCTGACGACCAGCAGGAACGAGACGTTGGGAGAAGAACAGGGAACAGAGGTCCAGTCTCCCTTATATTATTATTTTACTCTTTGGGTCCAGTAGCTTTCAGTGTATCTTCTGTGCTGTCACTCATGGCTGTCACAGTCAGGGGCATGAAACTGCCGAACAAATCTATGATTCAAAATTGAACAACTAAAGCTAGCGCCATCTGACGGTGCAGGTCCTTCTAATTTTAAAGCTTGTTTTATGTAAATCTACCTAGATGGCAGTAAAACCGCAGACTATGTATATTTTTTAGTAAATTGATGAAATTTAAAATTCTAAAAATAGCAGAAATGTTTTAATGATAGTGTAAATTTATTTTAAGTATAATATTTCGCTTAAATAACACTTTTTTTTGCACAGAAAATAGCACTTTCTTTTAATAGCAACCCTTGCAAAATGTTTTTTAAGTGCGGCAACGAATTTGTGAACTTGATGAAGTTTGAAAAGTTTGAGTTTCGTTGGTGTCTATCAGTTGTTTGCGATTTTCCGTGTTTTTTGATATTTTTCTACGACTTTGCGCTCGACATACGGAATTACGAACCCTGTGTATTATCTGAAACCACCTTGGCTTTGAATTTGGACACCGATTACTGCTTTTCTGATCTACTTGGCAATACACCTGGACTACTGAGTTTTGCTTTTCGATTCGGATAAAAGAAGGATTCGAAACCCAAAATGCCTAAGAAATCGCGTTTAAGTTGCTTTTTTGGGTGCAAAAATGATGGTAAGTTCAAATATATCTCTGACTTTACAGTAGCAAAACCTTTTCGAAAAGGTTTGTTTGTAGGTATTTTGTATTCCTTAAAATAATTATTAAAAGTTGAAATGAAAACTCAATCAAATAATACGCAAATTCTAGTCAAATGGAATTAAATTATTATCATTTACAATTCATGCTTCTTGTATTTTCAGGACCACTGCACTTATTTCCAAATCCCAACACTGGCTCATGGGAGGTCTTGGAAAAATTCAATGTTTGGAAAAGTGTACTACCTGCATCAATACAGGAGAAAGGAAATAATTATATTTTTAACACTGTTAGATTTTGTAACAACCATTTTCTGGAAGGGTACTGTTTACCAAGTCATAGATTGACAAAAAATGCTGTTCCAACTTTACAGTTAGGTAAATATTATTTCAATATTTTTCATTCACCAAATTGTTTACAAAAGTCACTGTGTTTTAAGTTATTATCGGTTTTATATGCAGTTTAAAGGTCTATCCACACATATCAAGGCCATGCCCGGGATGTGACAGGGCCGGGCCCAGGCATTGAAGGTTCGTCACTGGCTTGTTCAGGGCCCGTGCACGGACGTGTGTGTTCAAATAAAATTTACACACCAATATTTTTTTGAGCTCGTTCCGTCCTTGTCCTGGGCACGGCCCTGATATGTTTGGATAGACCTTAAACGATTATTTTAATTCACTCATACTGTAAAAAAAAATATAATATGGTGGAATAGTATTTAAAGAGTTATGAAAAGTAGCGATGTGCCATTCATACATTGAAAGTGCCATATAAATACACTAAGTGTTATAAATCACATAGGTAATAAGATTAATAAAAGCCACATAGTGAAATGGAAAGCACAGTGATGATTGTGATGGTCTATGAATCTCATGTTTCTGTTACAATAACAGGTAATTATATCATTATGTTATAGAACCACAACCAGCCAACCAACCAACCAACCACCAGTCCAGGGATGAACTTATGTTAGAACCAACAAACAATCCGGATCGTGACCAACCATCGACATCTGCTGCTATCACCACATCAGGATTGGCTTCTGGTTAGTTTTAACAATACTTTAAAGACTATTTTATTTGGTCATGAATTGCAGTGGCTACGTACCCATGTAGGCCGCTGTATATATAATTAGGAAAATGGGAAATTATTGATCTGTTCAACACCCGGTGCGAGTGTGGTGAACCTGTACAGTCTATGTCCCTCTTGCTGAAGTGTCCGGGCAGTACATTCACTTGCACCCTGGATGATCAGTAGAGTGCTTGCGACACTGCAATAAGCTTGGCCACCTACTGGGCCCAAACAATTTAATTAAGAGCGCGCCCCCTGATGGTTAGGGGCATCAAACAACACACCTTTTTTCGTACCTAGAGACGCGCATCTATCTCTGTATATAAGTGTATAGTCTATGGTCACAGTGTTTTTAAAATTGAGTGTGAAATATTAACAGCCACATTTTGTAGAAAGCTTGGCAGGCTGAACACTATTTAACCTGCATGGTTGATTAGATTTTATTATGATGAAACAAACGCGAATTATATAAACGATTTGTTGTTGACTACGGAACCCTTATAGTTTTGTGTGCATCAGAATGGCGGGTGTATGACTACAAATGGTCATGCTATATGCGTGAGAGCAATGTACGAGCAATGTACCGAATGTACGTAAAATATGAAGCAATGTACTATTTTAAAAACCGGCCAAGTGCGAGTCGGACTCGCGCACGAAGGGTTCCGTACCATATTCTTAAAAAACGGCAAAAAAATTACGTTTGTTGTATGGGAGCCCCCTTAAATATTTATTTTATTTTGTTTTTAGTATTTGTTGTTGTAGCGGCAACAGATATACATCACCTGTGAAAATTTCAACTTTCTAGCTATCACGGTTCATGAGATACAGCCTGGTGACAGACAGACAGACAGACAGACAGACAGACAGACAGACGGACCGCGGAGTCTCAGTAATAGGGTTCCGTTTTTACCCTTTGGGTACGGAACCCTAAAACCACAGTTTTTTGAAAAAGTATGTGAGTCGCCAACCTGATATCAGAATGGCGGGTGTATTAAAAATCTGAACAAATTACCTACTATCTGAGTGTGAAATGCCTACCGTAGCAATGTACGACCAATGTACGTTATCATATTAAAAGCATAACCAGATGCTATCAACGGTTAAAGAGTTATTATAAAAATAAAATTTCTCCACATTTAGAGCCTGTTCAATTTTATTAGCAACAAGTTGTGTTTACGTAATACGTTGCTATGTCTAAACTAAAGGGATTTCTTGTGTGAACAAATGTCCATATTGGCCATGCGATATGCGTGAGAGAAATGTACGAGCAATGTACCGAATGTACGTAAAATTTGAAGCAATGTACTATTTTAAAACCACAGTTTTTAGAAAAGATATTTGAGCCGCCAACCTGATGTTGGAATGGTGGGGGTATATTCAAAATCTGAATAAATTACCAACTGGCTGATTGTGAAATGCCTACCGTAGCAATGTACGACCAATGTTCGTTATCATATTAAAAGCATAACCAGATGTTATCAACGGTTAAACAGTAATTATAAAAATAAAATTTCGCCACATTTCTTGTGTGAACAAATGCCCATATTGGCCATGCGATATGCGTGAGAGCAATGTACGAGCAATGTACCGAATGTACGTAAAATTTGAAACAATGTACTATTTTAAAACCACAGTTTTTAGAAAAGGTATTTGAGCCGCCAACCTGATATTAGACTGGCGGGTGTATTGCAAATCTGAACACTATCTGACTGTGAAATGCCTACCGTAGCAATGTACGACCAATGTACGTTATCATATTAAAAGCATCACCAGATGCTATCAACGGTTAAAGAGTTATTATAAAAATGAAATTTCTCCACATTTAGAGCCTGTTCAATTTTATTAGCAACTTGTGCCTGCGTTATACGTTGCTATGTCTAAATTACTCGCCGTCCAACCTGTCATTTTACACTTTGACAGTTCAAAAACTAATAATTTAGTGATGAACTAATGTGGTAACCGATTCGTTTTCATTTAACAATTGAATTTAACAATGAAACAAATTTAATCGATTAAACACATAGTTATTTTAGTTTTGCTTTGATTTTTACTTTTACGCCACTGCCGAATGAGGGTAACGTGTTTATCAGTCTATGTGTGTATGTATGTTTTCATTACACTTCCTCGAAAACTAGCTCTTATTGCACTACGATTAGGTTCGATATGCAACACATTTCGCACGCGTGCGGTAATAAGATTACAGCACGCGTGCGGTAATTTGATTAAAACATAAGAGATTTAAAAAAAAACACCACTGACAATTAAAGAGCAGGCGTGTTTTTTTTTAATCTCGTCATTTTGATTTGCGTCTTTACAGCGTAAATATTTTTTTAATATTTAAATTGTGTTTATAAAAAGAATAATACTAATAAACATGATTATTTTAAGCAAATATTACTTTTATGTACAAGTTAACATTTTATTTGTGTTCTTAATTAAAATATATTTGAATTTTATATTTTTCCTGTGAGGCTGTTTAACGGCTTCATACCTTTGCTTCTCCTTTAACCTGCGAACATAAAGCGCGGCAAAAAAAGGAAAGTTAATCTTAATAATTTGAGTTATTTGTGAAAAATGTCGAATTTAAGTTTTGAAGAGAATTCTTTAGATGGTACTCCGCCGGATATTGTGATTGAGGCACAAAATGCTTGCGATAGCCTGTTGCCATCTAAATCTAAGGTGAATTAAATGGCAGCTTTGCAAAGTTTTCTTCAGTGGAAAGTTACTAAAAAGGCGTCGTCATTTCGGGGCAAGTATTTTTGGCATATTTCAATGAACTCGCTACTAAATATAAGTCTAGCACGCTATGGTGTATATATTCCATGCTAAAAAGCACGGTTCTGCAAAATCACGGTGTTAACATAAAATATATTGCAACCTGACTGCATTTCTAAAAAGACACTCCGTCGGATATATTGGACAAAAATCAAAAGTATTGTCTCCAAATGAAGTCGAAAACTTTTTGAAAGAAGCTCCGGATAGCCAGTATTTGGCAACAAAGGTCAGTAGTTGAATCAATATCTAATCTATAAAACCTTACCTAGGCGCTACGTCCGTACACTAAACGACCTATGCGTATCTAAACTGTGTTTATTTCTTCGAAAGTGTATTGAAAAACGTCGTTTGATACACGTGGGAATTTGTTATTGCGTTTCTCGGCCCCATAACACCCTCGCCTTACGGCTCGGGTGTTCATTCGGCCTCGTACGCAATAACAAACTTTCCGCACTTGTATCAAAATGTACTATTATACCTAGTGGCGTTCTAGAGACCAAACGCGTTGGCCGATTTTGATGATTCTTACGTCAATCAATTCGTCTTAACATTGCGAGTGTTACTGCACTGGCAACATTAAAATTGGAACATAGAAAAATGCCGGATTTTTGCCGCCATATTGTTGTCCCAAATATTTTTTCTTCCAAGCCCTTCTTGTGGGTATCTATAATATATAACACTTTTATGTTTAAATATATATAATCCGAAAAAAAAAAGTTACTAATAAGTTATAATTAAAAATAGTTAATTTAAAAAATCAAAAACATAACTGCTTAAGAATCGAACTAAAAAGACGTAAACAAGAAGAAAATCATGCTGATCAGTTGGAGCATACATCTGGTTCTGGTCAACCAGCTCGCGAATGTGTATCCTCCAACTGCACAGCATGATATTTGTTATTATTTTTGTATACTTATTATGTAATTTTATGAATGTATATTTATTAATAACGTAGTGAAGATGAATCTAAATGAAGTTGCATAATTTCAATTTATTTTAAGTTATTAATTAACCTTTAATACATAATATTTGTGTTATCAAAATTAAAATCCCAGTTGGTGGCCAAGCCAGAGCCCGCCACACTTATTTTGATACCCCATACGAAGAGCTTTGAAGAAAAGAAAATTCGGCCGCCACAATATGGCGCCCAAAAGCCGGAATTTTTCTATTTTCCCATTTTAATGTAGCCATTGCCACTCGCAAGATTAAGACGAATCGATTGACGTATGAATCATTAAAATTGGCGTATGCGTTTGGTCTCTAGAACACCACTAGGAACATCAAACATACACAGACTGAGATAAACACATTACCTACCTTCGACAGTCGGGTATAAAGCAAAAATAAAATAACTGTGTTTTATCGATTGAAACTTTTTCATGTTACCACATCAGTTCATCACTAAATGATTCGTTTTTGAGCTGTCAAAGTGTAAAATGACAGGTTGGACGGCGAGTAATTTAGACATAGCAACGTATAACGCAGGCACAAGTTGCTAATAGAATTGAACATTTTATAATAACTCTTTAACCGTTGATAGCATCTGGTGATGCTTTTAATATGATAACGTACATTGGTCGTACATTGCTACGGTAGGCATTTCACAGTCAGATAGTGTTCAGATTTGCAATACACCCGCCAGTCTAATATCAGGTTGGCGGCTCAAATACCTTTTCTAAAAACTGTGGTTTTAAAATAGTACATTGCTTCAAATTTTACATACATTCGGTACATTGCTCGTACATTGCTCTCACGCATATCGCATGGCCAATATGGACATTTGTTCACACAAGAAATATGGCGAAATTTTATTTTTATAATTACTGTTTAACCGTTGATAGCATCTGGTTATGCTTTTAATATGATTACGAACATTGGTCGTACATTGCTACGGTAGGCATTTCACAATCAGCCAGTTGGTAATTTATTCAGATTTTGAATATACCCCCACCATTCCAACATCAGGTTGGCGGCTCAAATATCTTTTCTAAAAACTGTGGTTTTAAAATAGTAAATTGCTTCAAATTTTACGTATATTCGGTAAATTGCTCGTACATTTCTCTCACGCATATCGCATGGCCAATATGGACATTTGTTCACACAAGAAATCCCTTTAGTTTAGACATAGCAACGTATTACGTAGACACAACTTGTTGCTAATAAAATTGAACAGGCTCTAAATGCGGAGAAATTTTATTTTTATAATAACTCTTTAACCGTTGATAGCATCTGGTTATGCTTTTAATATGATAACGTACATTGGTCGTACATTGCTACGGTAGGCATTTCACACTCAGATAGTAAGTAATTTGTTCAGACTTTTAATACACCCGCCATTCTGATATCAGGATGGCGACTCAAATACTTTTTCAAAAAACTGTGGTTTTTAAAATAGTACATTGCTTCATATTTTACGTACATTCGGTACATTGCTCGTACATTGCTCTCACGCATATAGCATGACCATTTGTAGTCATACACCCGCCATTCTGATGCACACATAGTTTTGCTATGTCTGTCTGTCTGTCCGCAGCTTAGCTCAGAGACTCTTAGTACTAGAAAATTATAATTTGGCATAGTCCTCCCAGGGTCGATAATTTTTATAACCAAAAAAAAATACAGTAGAATGTAACCGATTAGAAAAGGAGGGGAATATGATCAAAATGAAAGGAAAAATAAATTACGGTCGATCCGAGTTCAGGAAGTGGGAGGGGGTGAGTTTTTAAGGGTAATAAATGGTTTATCTTGATTTCCGGCAAAACTACAAGTCCTATGAAAAAAGGATAATGGCAAAGTTGTAGGTCATAAAAATATCTACAACTTTTGTATTTGCAATTTTTTCACATAACCTCAAAATTTACGTGAAAAATTCAAAAAACCAAGTTTTTGGTTTTTTATTTATATCTTTTTCAAAATAATATTTTTTTCTACGAAATTTGGTGAAAACTTACCTTATTATGTCCCAAATACACTGTAATTTATTTGATTAAAAATATTAATTTTTTCACCTCATTTTAACTTAATATAAAAAAGCACCCTAATTTTCAATCGAAAATTCTGACGTCAAAATATCAGCTTTTTTAAAAAAGTCGGTGGGCTCTTTGTTAGTTGAAATCTCTACTTTTTGATGGACCACCAGGTTTGTGGAGTTTTTGGCGGGTTTTGTTCGAGTAAAATTCAGCGGCTGTTAATATTATTCGCAAATTGATTCCTAGTGGAATAAGATTGGTGAAGTTAAGTTTCTCAACTGTCTACGCAACTGGACATTAAGTGAAATAATTGAGATCCTTTGGGGTATTTCAAAGCATCGTCTGAAGACTGCAGGATCATCGCACGCCTCTCCTTCATGAGCTTGAGAGTAAGATGAGAGAGCTTTTTGTTCCTATCTATACGATGAGTCTTGAAGAACAAGACATATCCAGACTTGGGATTTGAGGGTTATCGAGTCCCTCCCCTCTCTTCGAACTTCAGATAACCCTATAATACTTCATCGTAAACTGCTCAATTCCTCTTCGAGTTCGGTGATCTTATCGTCGGTCCGGAGTCCGGAGTGTGCGCGTGTTGTACGTTGCCAGGTCCTGTCGTCGGTATTTGTTGGGGTAGCCGGATCTCGTCCGGGATTCTTTGCACCCCTTGCCATACCTTAACCTAGATCGCTACCGTAATCGAGGGTAGGCAGGCTGCCGGGACTAAGGGCTATGTTTTATTTGTGCTATTCATGGGGAGTGCTTTGCAGGCGGGTTGGCGATCCCGGTATGGTTGTTACAAATGCACAGAGAACGCTGCTGCCCATTCTCTGGTTTGTCCCTTAGTCGCCTCTTATGACACCAATGGAAAAACATGGGCTGTTGAAATTCTTTATGCCCGACACCATACGGTAAGTGATGTAGATTCCAAAAAATATACACACGTTTCTATTTTTTCCTTGGATATATACATATATCGGGATACTTACACTATTGTTTTTACAATCAATTTGTCCCTTGTTATGTTTGGTCATGGTCACCTCATTAGAAAGTGACACACTACCAACGGGAGCCCTCTCGCTCGGACCGTTTTTTGTGCACAGTCTAGTAGTAAGAAGTATAAGGTCTTTGCTTAGGATAGCTTCTCTAGTACATAGTACATATTATCTCAATGGATATTTCAAGTTTTCCATTTTGTAAACTGACTGGCGCAATGAAAAAACCAAAAGCGAAAAAAACAAATGAATAACGGTTTTCTAAACACAAAAGCATGAGTAAATAGCTGTATAAATTTAAAATTGAAAAATTGGATTCCATACCAAAGAGGAGATATTTGAGATCAAAGTGGCCAGTACGACAAAACGCCAATCTCATAGGTATTATAAGGACCTAATAACTTTGCAATTAAAGGTATTTAGTTTTTCTTCCCTATATTTTGTTAAATTTATACTTAGTCGGTGTTTTAGGGTGAGGCCAAACGTACGTAATTTTCCGCGACTCACACGCGGAATTGACGTTCAACTGTAATTCGGTTAGGCTGCTAGACGGACGGACGTAATTTCAGTTGCTATTCTACGTTTGTACGGGGTGCTGCCGCTAGCCTCACTCCCCTCCTCACCTCTTTGTCTACTGATTCGCCCAATGTGTGTGAATCAGTTGACAACCCATTTTGCGTCGCCGTATGGCACAAACAGGTCTTTAGTATGAAACCGAATGCAGCGTAAATTCCGCGACGAATTTTACGCGACTCAAACCGCGATCTTAGGCCTTTGCCACACTAGACGGAAATTCCGTCGCCGAACTTCCGCGGCGGAACGCCAATACATTGTTATTGCATATAAAATACAAATAGCGGGCACACTACGCGGAAGATCGGTCGTTCCGTCGCGGACGATCGGTCGCTCGGAGCGGACCGCTCACTCGCCGCGTCTGCTCGGTCGTCCGCGCACCGATCTTCCGTCAGCGTAAGATCGGCAACGTCGCATTACAGGTATTTGTATGCATCGCGCCACATTCAGCGGATAACTCGCAGTGACGACGCACGCACAGGATGTTTGACACTGAACGATTTATTATCGAAGTGCAAAATAGAGTTTGCCTTTGGGACTCTAGAGAAAAGCCGGATAGAACTGCAAAGAAACGAGCATGGGAAGAGATTGCGAAAATATTGTACGACAATTGGGATAGTGAAATAGAAACAAAACAGCGAGAACTTGGTGAGTTTATCACTTTATTATTTTTATATACCTAGGTATATCTAATTATAAGTACTCGTATGCATGTAGGTACTAATTGAAACTATCATTCATATAAACCTACTTATCAATGATTATATCAGTCACCTTACCTAAATGAAGTTGTGTTGCCACTCTAGTTTACCTTCTTCCATAAAATATTTTTTAAATAAATCTCTCGTATGTATGGCATTAGAGGGTCTAGATGTATTACAGTTTGGTAATGTAGGTAGATCAGAAGTTAACAATTCGTCGTTGTAGTTCAAACCGTCTCGTCTCCGTACAAAGTTATGAAGAACACATGTTGTTTTTACTATCTCTGTAGCAAAATCCGGGTTAACAAGTATGGCCGTATGAAGAACTCTCCACTTGTTGCTCAATATGCCGAAAGTACATTCCACATAACGCCTTGCACGAGATAGGCGGTAGTTAAATGTACGTTTTTCTATGTCTAATGTTTTATTGGGGTAGGGTCGCATAACATGTTTATGTAAAGCGAAAGCCTCGTCAGCTACCAGTACAAATGGTAGTGCTGGGCCGGTAGTACCGGGGAGTATTTTATCCTCGGGTAGGTCTAACATGTCATGGTAAAGTTTCTGTCCGAAATTTGAACTTCTAAATACATTACTATCAGCTTCTTTTCCAAAAGATCCAACATCGATAGAAATGAAGCAATAATTAGAATCTGCGGCTGCCATAAGAACTATTGAAATAGTTATTTATGCTACAAGTGCGGAAGGTAGGTGATTTCCGATGAGTGGCATTTTTATTCACGAGCGAGCGAAGCGAGTGAGTGGATAAATCGACACGAGTCGGAAATCATCTTACGTACGTGTATCATACAACATTTTACTATGCATTGTGCGAGGAAATAAATAAATTAATAAAATGAAATTAATAAAATGGCGGGCTTATTCAAGCGCGTTCAGCATTGCCACAGATTAACTAATAGTTCCTCGGGCATATCTACTGCGCATGTGCAAATAGCTGTCACATCGTAACGCAATAAGGCACCAGCAAAATATACGTTCTGCCAAACATATTTAATAAATATTTAAAATTAATTTATTGATCAAAATCTACATCTAGAGTAATTAAAAACGCCTAAAATGAAGTATTCGTTTTATTTTACCTTTTATATGAATGATAATCTGTACATAACTAATTTTTAAAACTTTTCTTAAATAATAAAAACTCTATGCGTCGGGCTGACGTTGGAGTTAAAAATTAAAAAAATACAGGAAAGTAAAATGCACTAGTGAAAAAAAGTGACACTTTCCGCACAGTTTGGCTGCTTGGAAAACCGCTCTTTTCGAGGACATGCATTGTAAAAAACTTTTTATAGTTAAAATAGTTAGATCCGCTGTTGTCAAGATTAATTATTCTTATATGTTTACCATCCACAGCTCCTAAACAGTTTGGAAAATTTGCGTATTTATAGAATTCTTCTGCCACTTTTAAAAAGGATTCCTTATTTGGCTCGGGCATTTCAAGTGATTGCAGTACTTTCCAAATTACTTCACAAGTTTCTTTTATTATTTCTGCAACAGTCGATCGTCCCACCAAAAAATCGTGAGATAAACTTTTAAAATTCATTCCGGTAGACAAATACCTGAAACAAAAAAAACGTTCAGCATCATCACGTTTTCCCGCCAGTGGCTCCCCCAATCTAAAATAATTAATAAAACATTTATAAACGAACTTATGAAAAATTTGCTTCGGTCAATCCCTCAAGACTACATTTAACAATGTTTCGCATCGATTCACATAATTTACTAGTGATGCCAACTCTCACCTTCGGCGTATAAACAGAAAAGTGGCACCTTTGCCTTCAAAATTCGAAGTTAAGAGTTCGCATCGCTAATACACTAAGTGAAAACATAGTTAAATGTAGTTTTGAGAGGGTCCACGAAGCGGATTTTCCATATGTGGTATAGATAAATTGTAGTTATAATTAATTATTTTCTATTGGGGGCGCCACTATTGGAGCTATATCACCCTAAGCTAAGTTATTTCGACATTTTGTTGATACTTATATTATTTAATTTTACAGTGGATGAACTTCAAAAGAAATGGAAGCACTTAAGAGATTATTACGTAAAAGAAAAAAAACAAGATAATACAAGAAGTGGAAGTGCAGCACCTAAGAAACGTAAAAACTCGTACATTGAATTGCTGCGATTCTTGGATGTGGTGAAAGAGTCTCGGGTCTCATCGGGGAATATAAGCGCTCCGGCAGGTGATAATGACCAAAATGAAAATTCTTGTGATGAAATATCAACTAATACAAACACTCAACCAAGAAATGCAAACGCACAAGAAACTGTAACTGAGAATTTTATTCCACCTCAAACTGAAGAAGTTTCAGGGACCTCCCAAATGAAAAAAAAACCTAAAATGACAGTCTTTCAACAGAGTTTAATTACAGCAATGAATAAAAAGCAACAATCACCTAAAGCAGCCGAAGAAGATGCCGACACGAAATTTTTACTTTCTTTACTTCCTCAAATTAAGAGCCTAAATGAAAGACAAAACTGTGAGTTCAGAATCGAAGTGATGAATTTGATTTATAAAATCAAATATCGTAACTCATATAACATGTCACATAATCAAACGTATTCTTACAACCATCCTGGCTATAGTACATACGAACAATCACCTACAACATATAGTATACCTACAGGAGATGTGTCTCCGCCGGTGTACCAAGGATATACTACGAATACAAGCAGTGCAAGCTCCTATTCGACCATACAGTCACCCGATTGTATTGAAACTCAAGTACGTCCAATTCAATCAGCTGAAACTGAAACAGCACACTCAATTGAGGAAATAGACGAAATATTTCAGAATAGGTCCACTTAATTGAGATAATAGAGGAAATGTTGCAGCAATTTAATTCAATAAAAAATTAAAAGTTGAAATTTTATTCAATAAAAAATTTGTTTCATTTAATATGCTTACTTAATATTTATCTTACCTTAATGTAACGGTCAGCCTTTCTTCGGGAGGTATAGCTGTTCTAAGTTTTGTATTTTGCTTGGTAATGTAGTCCTTAGTTAAATTCAGCAATACATCAAATGATTTTATGGACATACGATAATATTCGAATGCTTTGTCTGGATTAAGTCTTAGTTGCATATACAGGGTATGAAATTGCCCAATTTCTAGTCGAAGAGTATTTAAGGGATGAACCCAATATTTACGCTTTCTTCTTCTTTCTTCTTCTAATGCCTCATAAATAGCTATCACTTCTATCGGATCCATCACGAATTCACGACCACACCGTATAAGCGCAGGCAGCCGACTGATGATCTGCCACTGAATATTCAGTGTGGCTGGTACCGTATAGAACGGATTGACCGCCGCGGAAGTTCGGCGACGGAATTTCCGTCTAGTGTGGCAAAGGCCCAGTGACACTGCTGGAGGTGAACATTGTAAACCAGTATCTGTCGAAGTAAACAATGTGAAGATAGTAGTCTTGTACAGATCTAACAGCCCTGGCATACCTAAAATTTGGAGATTTTAACGAAGACTTTCTCCGTAATGGCAATACTGCAAGATTCAAATTATTATGTGACGTTGATTATTAATGTTTATTGCAAACGCTCGCCTCTACCCGCGGTGGTACTAAAATACTTAAATAATATTTTTTGTGAAGTAAGATAATATAACTCCTTCTTCAGTTACCATCGACAGTGGGTTTGTTTTTAGACGTGAGCCGCTGAAAGCGTTTCAATGTTCATGTAACAACAAAAAGCCCTCTTCTTAGTCTGCATTATTGTGCAACTACCTTACTACCCTATAATTATCAGCGCGTGGCCCGACACGCACTTGGCCGGTTTTTCTGTTCTGTGTATATAATAGTCCTACTACACTGCAAACGAATTAGGAGAGCAAATAAAAAAATCTGGCCATCCATAACCACCAGCCAGTTTTTAGGATTGTCCATTTTTCATCATTGAAATTTTCATGGTTTTACATACGGATCTCAACGAAAAGGCTTTCCTGTGAGGGGATTCTGGCTCCCTATCCCGCGCTCCGTTGAGGCCATCGCAGTTTGAATGACGCTTTAACTGCCCAAACATAAAATTGCGGTCCGACGTCGCAATGTAAAAATCTAAGAGTTTGTTGCTTGTTACTGCTTAGCTGTTTTCTGTGTAGCGAATTCGCATCGCGTCAATTCGCAGTTTTGTGTTTGGGCCCTTAAGAGGAAATGCGGTCGCAGACATCCGACAGAACATCCTAAGGATTTCTAAGTAAAAAAACATAATTTGAGGTTTGGCTCTCGCCTATTTTCACGTACAATATTGGACCAATTTAAAAGATATTCCTTGAAATTAAAAAGATAAAAAATAGATTAGATAGTATACTGTGCCCCTATAAATAAATAAATAAATTGTTTATTAGCTTTAAAATTTTACAAAAGTCGTGAAACCCTGACCACTGAGCTAGGTAACAGCACCTGTGTTTCAGGGGCCAGTGATCTCCTCCGTTATGTTACATAATTATAATTACTGAAACACAATTGTAATCCAGACAAGTATTCACTAAATATCCCAGACTAAAATCAAATCATCATTAAGAGCCGAAATTTCAACAAACTCAATAATAAAATTAAAATCAAAAATAGAATTACAATCAACAGAGGCGTAGTGTTGAAATTTGACAAATAGGTATAAATGATAAAAGAAAAACAGAAGCATAACATATATCTTTTTAGGGTTCCGAAGCCAACAAGGAACCCTTATAGTTTTGCTATGTCCGTCTGTCCGTCCGCAGCTTAGCTCATAGACTATTAGTACTAGAAAACTATAATTTGGCTTGGATATAATTCCGACAAAGTGGTAAAATAAAATCATGAAAAAATATTTTTTTTCGGTACCTCCTATTTATATAAAGTGGTTAAGTTTTTCTTTTTTCTCTTCTATCCCATGGTGTGGGGTATCGTTTGATAGTTCATTCAAAAATATTATGGGTCTGTTAAAACCATTTTTCGATTCACATCCGTTTGCGTAAATGTGACGCTGGTTATAAATCTTTATTACAAACGCTTGCCTCTACCCGCGATGGTATTCAAATAAGTAATATTTGAGATACTTGAGATTTTGGATTTTAAAACTCCTTCTTCAGTTACGACCGTCCTATGTGGGCCCGTTTTTAGACGTTGTGAGCCGCTAAAACCGTTTTATTGTTCATGTAACAACAAAAAATCCTCTCCTTAGTCCGCATTATTATGCAACTACGGAACACTATCACTGCGCGTGGCCCGACACGCATTTGGCCGGTTTTTATTTATTCAATCAAATACATCTTTAAATTTTTTCCAATACTGGAGCATTCAGGTAATAATGTACTACGCGCATTTATGTATGTACGTAGTACATATTATCTCAATGTACTAGAGGCGGAAATAGGCGGGAGCCATACCTCGAATTATAACCTTTAACGAAGGCTATTTCGGCGGAGCTCTCTGCCCGTATTTCCTCTTAAAAGGCGCATTTATACAGGGTGTAGCGGCTAGGTATAATCATATTAAAAAAACTGACTTTGGAAGTTCTTCATTTACATGTGCAGAAGCAGTTTTTTTTAATGTGATCACACTTTTCCGTTACAGCCTGTATAAGACGGATTTGCTGTCTTAGCAAAGCACGCTGGCATGTCGATGGATAAGTAGGGAAAATTAGGGTTACCATGTATTTCTTGCCTCTGCTGCTCATAATTGTCGTTAACATGACAGTTTTCTCTATGGTAACGGTATAAAAATAAATAAAAACAACTATCTTAATATTTTTTATTAACAATAACATCATTTAATTATTAGGTAGATACACACTTTTTTAGGTAGACATTCAAGTTTTCTGTAGAAAGAGACAAAGCGACTGTACTGCCACAAAGTACGTAAGCGGCGGCGCGCCGTTACTGCCAATACCTGATTCTTTTCTGCCGTGGCACTGCAGGCCTGTGTCCAATCAGAATTCTAGATAAAGCCAACCACCGACTATGAGTCATCCAGCGTAATTACAGACACAATAGAAAAACAATGAAACAGATGCCTAATAAGGTCTCGCGCCGGCTGAGGGATAGCCGATTATTTTATCTGTCTTAAGGTATGAGTTCGTAGGCGACTGCAGACAGCAGCAGCAGACGACGTGTCGCTGCGACACTACTGGTTTCTATGTATTTCTTTGAAATCCCTTCCGAAGAAGCTAGCGACGCCTCGCCCGACTACACGTCGCACGATCGCAGACGACGGCGACGTGTCGCCCGACCGCAGAGAGTAGTAAGTGAGTGTAGTCAGACATCTTGCCTCACCGAACACTCAAACCAATAGGAATACAGCGCTGCCGTCTGCATTCGGGTTCGGAATCATGACTGCAGCGACATGACGCCACGACGTGTCGCTGCGTCATAACGCGGTGACACGTCGCGCGTCGTCTGCTGTTGCTGTCTGCAGTCGGCTACGAACTTGTATCGGAAACTTTTCTGACGATATTCGCTTCCCAACCAGATAAGGAAACGCGGATCCTCTATGTCTTTGGTTCTTTCCTTATAGATATCCAAGAATCTGGATGACCCTGACCAGGATTTATTTACAGTTTGTCATTGAAGAACCAACTTACCACAGTGTCTCAAGACGAAGGTCTATGACCAGTGTGTGTTGCCAGTGATGACCTATGGCTCTGAGACGTGGTCGCTCACAATGGGCCTTATCAGAAAGCTTACAGTCACGCAAAGGGCAATGGAGAGAGCTATGCTCGGAGTATCCTTGCGTGATCGAATCAGAAATGTAGAGATCCGCAAGAGAACCATGGTTACCGACATAGCCCGAAGAATTGCCAAACTTAAGTGGCAGTGGGCTGCAGGGCACATTGCTCGCAGAACGGATGGCCGATGGGGCAGAAAAGTTCTGGAGTGGCGACCGCGAACCGGAAGACGATGCGTTGGAAGGCCTCCCACCAGGTGGACCGATGACCTGGTGAAGGTTGCGGGGATTCGCTGGATGCGGGACGCACGGGACCGGTCAATGTGGCGACGCCTGGGGGAGGCCTATGTCAAGCAGTGGACGTCTTTCAGCTGAAATGATGATGATGATGATAAATATGACTCATAGATCTCGGTTTCGGTTTCTGTCGAGTTTCGGCAAAACAATATCCGGTTTTCGGCGAAAAACCTACCCACCGAAACATCCGGGAGTTCTCGCGCTGTGATTGGTCAAGTTTCTGTCAAGACGAAGACAATTGCCGCGTCCACGTGACTAATCATGTCGTGACTGGTTTGTGTTTGCAGTTCGTATTGTTTGTTGTGTGTTTTCGTGTGATTTATTTTGAATTCGGTAAGCTTTATTACGTGATATAGCTTATAAGTAGTTAGTAAACATAAAACATGTCGAAGACTGAATAGCTGTGATTTAAAGATAAAAATAAAAACTGACTTATTATAATAACATTTTCTTTATTTTTTCCTCAAAACATGATTCTTGTAAGGAAGTTTCGGTTTTGGCCGAAACAGAGACTGTTGCCGAAATTCGGTTTCGGTTTTGGTCGTAAAAACCAGTTTCGGTCGGACATTATATCTATATGATAGTGTAATACCTAGAACATATAACATGGAAATTGACAGCTCATGATAATTATGACTATGGCTACAAAGTCAAAAATTGTGATCAACGTATTTGAATGGGAACGAATATTATAAGTGACTAGCTGTTACCTGCTAAATCGTCTATGTTAAAATCGTAATATAAAATAAAATAAGGCCTTTATTTTTTTGCACGGTACCCTTCCTAAATATGAGTAGCCTAAGTTACTCATTACAATATTGCAACCTTTTCGAAAATTAGCCAGAACAGATATAACAAACAGACAATATTATTTCGGGATATCGCCACCTTTTTTTTGGCCAAAGAATCAGCATTGCTATCCAACGTGGCAATGCTGCCAGCCTTATGGGCACTTTTCCTGTTGACAACGACGTGGACGAATTGACGCCCCGTAATTGTACAATGTTAGTTTGTAAATAATAATGTACATATGTAAATAAACAGACAATTGAATTTTATTTATTTATATGGATGAAATGGCGTGCCTAGTCGCTGTCGACGTTCTGTGCTCCATGTACAATTATACCCTTAAATAAACAACTTTCATAAGTACAGGTTATTCGTCGATTTGTACTTCCATTGGCTTTATGTTGAGTCTCTTGGCGAGTGCGGCAGAGGATTCGATCTGCTGCTTGACATACGTCACATATCCTCTAGCGTCGGTTTCCGCGGCCGACTGCTTCTCCTTATCTCCTGGAGCCAACACGGGCAGTTTGGGGTCCGTCTGAAAAGAGAGATTCTGTATAGTATCTGGTGCTAACGATGGCTGATCTTCACCGTCAGCTTCGAGATTCTGAATCATGCATTCGAATGCACAAAAACATTGCTTGTTACTAAGGCCGTGTCAATGTTAAATCGTGCGGGCGTTGCTTTGCGTTTCTTTTTTGTAGTTGAAATTTCCATTGATAGGCTAGCGGTTCTGTACATAAAGCAATCATAATTGATTAAGCATCCATTGGGCGGGCTTATTGCTCTTTTGATCAAAAGCATCGTCCAAAATAGCCATAGACCAAAACCCAGCAGAATATAGCCCATAAAGCCCACTTGACTGAAAAACTTAACTGACATTAAATTGACAGTTTGTCACAAAATGATGTTTAATTTAACCTCGTTTTAGCAACTAACTCTGAGTTAAGTTTTTCGTGTAAGTGGGCCAAAGTATGACTGCTTGTCAGACTTCTTACTTATTATGTAGTTGTAATGATCTAAAAAATGTCTGCCGGGTTCAACGGCTTCATTTCAGTGTGTCAGTATACATTAGACCCATCCATAGACTGGCCTCTGCAAGCATATGGCAGAATTACTTAGCCACAAGACCTGGTGGCCGAACCAAATCTAGTCTCCATCATCATCAGCCTTTTAATGTTCCCACTGTTGGGACACAGGCCTCCTCTCTGTGTGGGAGGGAATGAGCCTCCACCACGGGGACCCAGTGCGGGTTGGTAGATATCACATGTCTTCGAATTTTTGATTCTAGGACATGCCGGTTTCCTCAAGATATTTTCCTTCACCGTTTTTTGAGCAGTGATCATGTAATAATTCAAACAAAGTAAAGCGTCTGCCTGGGTTCGAACCCACCACTATGACACAAGGCCGTTACCACTGGGCCACCATTGCTCTTATAGTTACTTGAGTTATGAATACAGAATAATGTAACTCACTGCTTCCATCTGCCGCCAATGTGTGATGCTGTCAGCGAGGCGATCTCCGAAGGCAGGCGCGAAGCACTCGGGGTTGACCGCCACGAAGCAGTGGCCCAAGTTGGCTGGCCCCCCCGTGCCACTGTGTGACCAGGAGCGCACGTGGTGGCCGTAGTTGGCTCCTGTGCAGAAGGCGAAAGGTAAAAGTTAAATAGATCCAATCCAGCCATCCAGCTTGGCAAGCTGTACCCACAAAAAAGTTTCTCATTGTAGCCAGTTGCGACGACGCGACGTTGCAATCCTATTGGTCGTAAAAAAATACGAAAATATCGCTATTCTTTACGATGTTTCTCGCAATTTACACTACACGACGTCGCAACACTCGCAACGTGTTACGAAATCATGAGTCACGATGCGGCGTCATATCGTATGTGTTTTTGGGGACGTCCAAATAGATTGCACAGTCTGGCCACCGCCGTTTTGTGATAAGTTTCGCACTTATACTAATATTTTTTGGGGACGTCCAAATAGATTGCACAGTCTGGCCACCGCCGTTTTGTGATAAGTTTCGCACTTATACTAATATTTTTAGGCATCGCCTGCTGAGTGTCCTTGATGGACCAGCCGGCCAAGCCATTTTTTGTTATCTCCCTCTGTCTGTATGATAACAATTCGTGTTGGGAAAGCCCTTCTAACATCGAGGACGAATACGCTAGCTTGATAAGTGCTAACCGCCCAATATTCCACAGAACAGCTCCACCATGGCTGCTAGTCCAAACCCTTTGTATCCTGATGTCAGCTCTCCACCACCCAGGGGCATCAGACAACTGGTTTTGAATGCCTGAAAACAAATTCAATATTACTGATGGCCGTTTCTGTATTATCTTTTATGGATAGGATAGGTAGGGATTAAAGGTCATGATAAAAATTAAGTGGATGAAGTAAAAGAAGTATTGGCAGATCATCGATTTTGCTTTCGCCCATAGAAAATAGGGCTTCAATATTGTAAAGCCAGTGTCGTTTTTGACTGAATTCTGGTCATGAATTTCAGCGGAGAAAAACATAATTGAGACGTTATATTGCAGAAATTAATGTGTGCTCAAATGCAGGTGCATTCTCCCTTCCCTACTACTCGTATCATAGTCCGATGTAACCGCGATCCGACACCACCGAAGAGAGAGTCGGCACAATACGGCTTTACGTGCTTGCCGAGGTACGAGACCATCACAGCACCAGCCACCAAAATCCGGGCTGCCATTGACAACTTTGCTCTAACTGGAAACCGATTCCAGGAATCCACGACCACTAGAAAAAGAGCGTAAGGCTAGACAGGCACATGACTTTTCAATGCGAAGGGCTACTGAGGCGAGGCCACATAGTATTGAGTGAATATAAGCTAGTAAGACATATGATAAAAAACGATGAACACACCAGTTCAGCATCTTTAGTTTCATTTCCATCGGGTCCTTGCGCCCAGCCGGCCGGCAGGGGCTCCCCTTTTCGACGCTGCATTTCAATCTGGAAAATCATACAAAAGGAATTTTGTCTACACAGTTTCCATAAGAACAGCTCTCACTGCGTGTAGGGAGATCAGGTAGTCTGGCTACTCAACAGAACATGGAGTCGCTGCGGAAGCAGCAACTAGAGACTAGAGATGCCACGAATAGTGAATTGGCCGAATACCGAATACCGAATATTCGGCAACGCTGTCGGCCGAAGCGCCGAATATTCGGCCGCCGAATATTCGGCGCGAAGTACATGCTTGGAGTGAAACTTCATTACTATTTTGCTAAGAAGTTTGTTCCTTAGTTCATTTTCAATTGTTTTTTCGTTAAAAGGCTTATAAAATGACACCGGTTAATAAAAAATCGCCCATATGGGAATATTATGAGATTTGTAGTGAAAATAATAAACTGGCCCAGTGTTTGTTATGTAGCATCAAAATCTCAAGAGGCGGAGAAGGAAAGAATGCAAGTAAGTAAAACGTTAGGTTAATTTAATAGTTTCGAAATAGTTTTATTCACTTAATACGTTTACGTGAAAATGATAGGACTGTTGAAATACACGACAGTTTCTGGAACTGCTTTGAAGAAGTCGATACAGATAATATGGGAAATGCTAATGATGAGGAGGACGTGGAGAAGAATGCTGTGGCAAACGAGTTGGATTTTTATTTGAAAACAGTTCGCCTAGATCGGAAGGCCGATCCTTACAAGTGGTGGTCAGCAAACGAAAAACAATACCCGAAATTTGCAAAAGTTTCTTTCCTCAACTTTCTTCGCCTGGGAGTAGCGTTTATAGTGAGATGTTATTTTCTGAGGCTGGTAACGTTTACGATGAAAAGCGCAATCGTTTGCTACCAAAAAAGCTGAAAAGCTCGTTTTTATCCATCACAACTTACCACTGATTAATTTTAACTACTAAAATGTTGTAATTTGGAAATAAATACATAATTTTGAGTAAAATAACGTGTCTTTTTTTACATGATTTGCTATTCGGTATTCGGCCGAATAGTACGTACTATTCGGCCGAATACCGAATAGCAAAAAAGTGGCCGAATAGGCCGAATACCGAATATTTGCCGAATATTCGTGGCATCTCTACTAGAGACACGAGTACGTGGGACACTCAGAAAGTTTTGCGAAACTAAAAAAAAATGTTCTATACGTACATATATTTTTATTAAATCTTTTCAAAGTACTTTCCACCAGCCTCTATACAAAGATTCATGCGCCTAAACCAGTTTTCAAAACACTTTTTCCAGTCCGCCGCAGACACCTCGTTTACAGCCTGCTCGAACGCAGCCAGCGCATCTTCCGGCGACGAAAATTGTATCCCTTTGAGCTGATTTTTTATTTTTGGGAATAAAAAGAAGTCACACGGTGCTAGATCAGGGCTGTAAGGAGGGTGACCCAGGAGTTTGACTGGCGTGCTGTCCAGGAAGTCCCTCGTTTTGAGTGCGGTGTGCGCAGGTGCATTGTCGTGGTGGAGCAGTAGCCCGCGGAGCCCTGTGTTTGGTCGCTTGTTGCTTATAACAGAGAAAACTTCTGGCAAACATTTGGTAGTATACCATTCGGCATTAATGCTTCTTTGATCCCGTAAGGGAATTGATACCAAGTGGCCAGTCAAATTAAAAAAGCTAGCGATCAAAATCTTACCCCCGCTTCTAGATCGCTTCACTTTGGTAGGCGTTGGCTCATTTTGAAACACCCAAACAGTCGACTGGCGCTTGGTTTCTGGGTCGTATTGATAAATCCAGGACTCATCACCTGTAACGATGTCGTAAACACGCCGAGACGAGCCTGCTTCAAATTTGTTAAGCATATCACGGCACCATTCCACCCGGGCCTGCTTCTGAGCATCGGTGAGGTTGTGCGGCACCCAGCGTGATACTATCCTCCTCACGCGAAGATGGCTGTGTAGAATCTCGTGAACGCTTCCCGATCCAATCTTCAATATGTGTTGAATCTCCTGATATGTAATTCGCCTATTGTCTTGGATTAAATTTTTCACTGCTAGCACGTTTTCTTCGGTAACAGCCGTCAAAGGGCGACCGCTTCTTTCGTCATCCCCCAAAGTTGGTCGACCGCGCTTGAATTCGTTATACCAACGATACACGGTTGCCTTGGAAGGGCCTTCATCCATGAATGCCATTTGAAGTCTATCGTACGATTCATCCGGTTTCAGGCGACACTTGAAATCGTATAAAATCATAGCTCTAAAATGTTCCCGGCGCAGATCCATATTTCAGTGAGACACAATACTTTGAATTAACTCGCAAAAAATGTGGAGGGAAATTTTGAAATTGGAACTTACTTATTTTTACTTATAAATAATCATATTTTCGAAAAACATTATAACTGGCCAGTCTCCCATATATAAAAACTTTTTTTCGCAATACTTTCTGAGGGGCCTGGTATATACTAAAAATATTCATTCGCGTTCATTCTTTTAGCTGTCGCATAGGTCCTCAGGTTATAGGAGTTGTCGGTGACACTTTAAAGTGTTAGCTGCGGACACCGAGCAGCGTCACTGTCATTTGTGGGTACACTAGTTTATTCCAGAAATCCCCATCGAAAATTCCCCACCAGTGGGGATTGTTATTTTTTTTCCAGAAATCCCCACTAGCTAAATAAACTCAGCCTAGTGGGGATTTTTGGAAAAATACGTACCAATCCCCACCACGTGTTGTTTCTAAATTATTAGACAAAAATTATTAAATTATCATAATCAACTTTCATTATAAATTGTTTGCATTGAAACGAAAATCAAACATATTTACAACTATTAATTAGATTCATACCAAAGTTATTTAAACATTATAGGATAAAGTAAATCGCGTTTGTGAATTTATCTAATTCTATCCAAAAAAAGTGACACTGTAATGCTGCCATGCATTAGCTCTAGTTGAGCATCTAAGGTAAACTGGTCTTTTTCTTTGCTTCTTTGTGATCGCAGGTTCCGACGGTGACTTTCGTTAGCACTGTTTTCATAAAACAAAAAGTCTTCATGCATAAAATGAAAAATCTATTCTCCTTCATTTTAGTTTTTTTTTATATATATTACAGGCTCGCGCTTGACCACTATCTCACCTGATGGTAAGCGATGATGTGGTCTACGGTGAAGCAAGCTTGCCTAGAAGTAACCTATTCACTCTTGACTTAAAGACCCCTAGATTGTAGCTATCGGGAAACACAGACTCCGGCAGGGAATTCCACTCCTTAGCTGTACGCATAATGAAAGTATTTCCAAAACGTTTAGTGCGTATGGGTGGGATGTCTACCATGTACCGATGGCGCATCGCCGTACGTCTTGTAGTCCGATGATGAAACGGGCCTGGTGGAATTAGATCATGCAATTCCATATTCCATATTGTTTATCTCTGGATGCATATTGCATTTATGATAAACCAGATTTCCGGTGACTGAAGTTTTGCAACATTTACTGTGCAAATAATTTTATAATAAATTCTGAAATAATTAAATTTTTAACGCATTTTTTGTTTAATAATTTAGAAACAACACCTGGTGGGGATTGTTACTTATTTTTCCAAAAATCGCCACTAGGCTGAGTTTATTTAGCTAGTGGGGATTTCCTGAAAAAAAAAAACAATCCCCACTGGTGGGGATATGTCGGTGGGGATTTCTGGAATAAAACCTCTAACGGTGAATGACAAGCGACTGTCCACACGGGGAGAAGTTCCCAGAAGGGATCGGCCGCAGAACAGCATTCACAGTGCAATTTTGTTTCAAAACCGACAAGGTCACAATCACAAATACGCGCTTTTATCCCAGAAGGTGACTGAGTTGTGGAGATCAGATGGACAGTCACTCTTAGATGTAAAATACTGGCATTGAGTTGCATTGGTTGAAAACCTGGATGATGCCATATCCTTATACGTCCACGAGAAAACACTATTGGCTAGTTTAAAAAAATAGCGTAGTTTGTGCCACTGTAGTTTAGCAGATGTAAGTCTAATTACCTTTCCAACAGAGACAGTAGTAGTAGCCATGTCTAGGTAAAACGATTCATTCTGCGAAGCTGGAGCAACGCATGCAATAGGGTTAGTGCCCAACGCCGCCTGGAAACAAAGGAAAGGAAGCATATTAGGTATTCTTCTAAGTGTAAAGTTATATTATAATTCTAATAAAAATAGTACAATTATTTCAACTAAATAATTACAGTGCAACTTACACCCATTTATGGAGCCCTCAGAGGGCACTTCAGTAAAAGAATTTAAAAACTTCACGTACCTACACAAGTTGAAGAGCTGCAGATAAGAGTAGCCTGCAGCCTAATTGATTAAGTGAATTCGACAAGGCAAAGAGTTTAACTGCTGGTCTCTATGAGAGGGAATCTCTATTCGTCAGTCATCACGGCCCAGTGTAGGATGGTTAAGTATGTGTGTGTTTGTCGTATTAAATTATTAACATAATAGACCAGACTAGCTTAGGGCCGATTAGGTATATTGCCCATAGTTTCGGTATTCCATAGTAAGACTCTGACCAAAGATCTCATGATAAGACAAGTAGTTCTTATATATATGAGGACTCACCTCTTTACTCCTGGTAGGTGCCAGCAGAGGTGAAGTGTTGGTATAAGCCATGCCTATCAGGCCTTGGTCTGCTGCCTTCTGAGCCCAGAACCCAGCCATGCCAAAGTGATTGGAACCTGCAACATTTTGTATTATCGGTAAATTAATTTTGTCTTACTTTGGTAGCCCTTTTAAACAGTCAGGAAAATATAAATATTTAATCATCTTCCTCAAGTTGTTTTCCTCATTATTGAAGGTTTTGGTACCAACATGGAATCGTTTTCTCCCCAACGGCCTTGCACAACGATGAGTATATATTTAATATAATATCTCTATGGATGAGTCCGTCTCTGACGCTTCGTTGTGTTTGGTTTCCAGAGAGAACATGGTGTGTGTAAAATAGGGCCTTGTACATAGATATAAAAAGCGAAGATACTGCCGCCCGAACGTTTAAGATTCATACAAGAAACTCGTCATTTTAAATGTCTTGCGCACGCGATCGCTCCCGAAGAAAGCCGAGCGCGTGGTGGCAAATGAGTTCGGTTCGGTCTAGTATGACCAAATGTGGGGTCAGAAAAACTAATATAAGTCAATGGCTGTATAAGGATATCTTTTCTGTTTCTTACCTTTAACTGAGACCCATCCTACGCCGGTCTTCTGTGCTTTCTTTATGGCTAAGTCCATGCTAAAGTGGCTGGCAGTGGCTCCTAGAACATTATTGGCGTCGACCCAGGCCGTGGCTTCGGTTTCCTTAAGGACCTTCGGCTCGTTGTTAGGCTCACATGCACCGCTTTTAATGTCGTTCACATACATTTCTGAAAATGATTAAACTTAGAGAAAAAATGCAAGCTACGCCAAGGTCACTCTGGGACTCCGAACATAAGCGTTGCCTTCAATCGGCCAGAAGAGAAGACCACACAGGTATACGTGTGTGTAAGCACATCAGTCTTATGAAGACGAAAGCAACGGGACGGGAACGTACTCATTAGTATTAAGAAATACAAATCGCTTGCAAGTTTTTATTTCTTCGGTAGTAAAATATACTTTATACCATTCCCCCTCTAAAAAGCTTATTTTATTCACTGAAAACAGTGAATAAAAAGCACTTTTAATCACTGTTTTGGAGTTTGAATTTGGAACACACCAATGTATTAGACGTCCATCTCAATGCTATGTAACCTCCTTGCGCAAAAAATACTCGATACAAACTTCTTGTGCAGAGAATATTCGACTTTCAAACTCCTTCGATTTTAATTTTGAGTTTTTTTTTTATAATTAGGGTTTTAATAATGATTTTGATTTTAGTCTAGGATATTTATTGAATACTTATTTGGATTGTAATTTTAATATTAATTGCAATGATATTTAATGAACTATAATTATTCTAAGTAACAGCGGTGGTCACTGGCCCCTGATGCACAGGTAACAGCACCTAGCTCAGGGGTCAGGGTTTCACATTTTTTGTAAATTTTGAAGGTAATAAACCATTTATTTATTACTCGTAATATTCCTTGTGCTTTTCGCTTAGATTTTGCTTTTTCTCGATGTCATGATATAAAATATAGTATGCAACTCTTGAATAAAACGGATTTATATCGAGGGCCATGAATCACTCGCGTCGCTCATGATTCTAACACTATGAATCACTCCCTACGGTCGTGATTCAGTCGTTAGAATCCTTCACTTGCTCGTGATTCATCTATGGCCCTCGCTTTAAATCCGTCTTTTATTCACTAGTTGCATAATATACTATTATACCATTCCCCCTCTAAAAAGCTTATTTTATTCACTGAAAACAGTGAATTAAAAGCACTTTTAATCACTGTTTTGGTGTTTGAATTTGGAACACACCAATGTATTAGACGTCCATCTCAATGCTATGTAACCTCCTCGCGCCTTCTTGCGCAAAAAATACTCGATACACAAACTCCTACTTCGATTTTAATTTTGAGTTTGTTATTTAGGATTTTAATAATGATTTTGATTTTAGTCTAAGATATTTATACTTGTTTGGATTGTAATTCTAATATTAATTGCAATGGTATTTAATTAATTATAATTATGTAACGTAACGGAGGTAGTCACTGGCCCCTGAAGCACAGGTGCTGTTTGTTACCTAGCTCAGGGGTCAGGGTTTCACATTTTATGTAAATTTTGAAGATAATATACCATTTATTTATTTATTACTCGTAATATTCCATGTGCTTTTCGCTTAAATCTTTCTTTTTCTCGAAGTCATGGTATAAAATATAGTATGCAACTCTTGAATAAAACGGATTTATATCGAGGGCCATGAATCACTCGCGTCGCTCATGATTCTAACACTTGAATCACTCGCTATGCTCGTGATTCAATCATCATGAGTCACTCCCTACGGTCGTGATTCAGTCGTTAGAATCCTTCACTTGCTCTTGATTCATCTATGGCCCTCGCTTTAAATCTGTGTTTTATTCACTAGTTGCATAATATACTATTCTATAATTATCATCAAGCTGAAAGAGATTTTAAAAGATCGAACACCATAACGGCCGGTAATGTAATATTCTCATCTAGCAAATGCCCACAAGCTTCACCGGGTCACAGGTTACCTTGTACGGGGCTTGCTTACCTATGCTGGGACTTTTGGTACGTAGTCGCCGTTTCAGAACTTCTTGGACCCATCGACCATCCTGCAAGCGATTAGCCCACCCAGTCACCAGTTTGTAAATTTTTCGAGCTATCTTTTTTACCCTGCATTTTTCTACTATCCGTTTATTTCCAACAGTCTAAATAAAAAAATATCAGGTGGGCAGAAACTACAGCAAGCCACCTGCTTCAATCCTTACATGGCGGGCCGATATCAGGCGGGCATGCGTTGTGTCTCGGGCTTCCTACTCATTGAAGCGGTTAGAGTCCAACCTAACCCTCCGTTCCCCAGACAGAAGGTATCCATGAGGATTGCCCCACAAAAGAGGTTTATTTTTTATTTGTTGAGAGGCTTGTGCTTCAACACTATCTCACCTGACGGTAAGCGATGATGTGGTCGACGTTGAAGCACGCTTGCCTAGAAGAAAACTATTCACTCTTGACTTAAAGAATCCGAGGTTGTAGCTATCAGGAAATACAGATTCCGGCAAGAAATTCCTATATTTTTTACTCACCTAATCTATTAAGTCCATGACTAGGGTGTCCGAACCTGTCGGCCTGGATCAGCAGTTCAGCTTGTTGCTCAGCCGCTTTGCTTGCAGTACCGACGGCCTTCAGACAGTCCACCATGAACCGCTGAGCCTCCGCTGTTACTACTCTGCCCATCATTAGTTGAACTGTTACTGAAACGAAGATAGCAATACTATATAAGCCTGGAATTTTTTATCATCACTATCGTCAGCCTACGTCAGTCCCCTGAAGGATATTGACCTCTCCAATCATGCACCATTTATTGCGATTCTTGGCATTTTTCATATATCAGCCTATTCTGCAGTCGGCCCTACGAAGACATTACTTTTACGGACTCGCTGTCCGCACTCAAGAAAACGTTTATGCGCCTGATTAAGGCCGGTCCATTGCCACTTCAGCTTGAATTGTTCAGTCGTGACATAACTGCTGTGTACAGCGTTTTATGATGCAGGGAACAACATCGTCAAGCTTTGGCTTGAAACTGATTATATGTCGGAGGTTAAAAAAATAACATTAAAAGATCAGTCTTAATATATTATCGCCTTGTTTATACGAGTATTTTCCAGATAAAAAGGACATAAAGCTGTTTTGAGTACCTACACTCGTTGCTCGTAATGATTAGGCATAGCATCTTCTTCTGGAGCCTTACCATGACTTGTCAAAACTATCATGGCTCTACTGTAAGACAGAGACGGCACTATCTGTCTTGTATAGCTCCGTCTCTCTCACACCGTGGAACTATGATCATGGTAAGGTCCTTGATTTGTTTAATTTTTCTATTCTAGTTTTACAAAAGTGTCTCTAAAGTAAGCATGGTGACGTCATGGCATGTGGCAGTCATAAAGTAATTAAGAAAAATAGGTCACCCGGTGGTAGGCAGTGATAGCAACAATATAATCATAATGTACAGGTACGAGCGTTTCAAAATAATCGAGTTTCGCTGTATTAAGGCAGGCCTAGAATGGCCTATTAAATTTATTTAAAACTAGGTTCTGCCAGCGGCTTCGCCTGCGTAAATGTCGAAAATTATCCTGAGAGAACATATTCCCGGGATAAAAAGTATAATATGTGCTATTCCTGACTATAATCTATATCTGTACCACATTTCATCCAGATTGGTTCAGCCGTTCTAGCGTGATTGAGTAACAAACATACGCATTTATAATATCATGTAAGATTAAAATAAAAATAAAAAAATGTTAATAAAAACTTTGGAATAACTGTGTTTTGAAGTGAAAACTTTTTTCCGCATTCAGCGATTGTTGGTAAGGGCAAAACTTAAAAATTGGTAACGGCAGTTCCCATGTATGCCTATTTACCCGACTGCCGAAGGAGGGTAATGTGTTTATCAGTCTATGTATGTATGTTCCTATGTGGCGTTCTAGAGACCAAACGCGTTTGCCGATTATGATGATTCTTACGTCAATCGATTCGTCTTAACCCTGCGATTGTCACTGGCTACATTAAAATTGGAAAATAAAAAAATGGCGGATTTTGGACTCATATTGTGGGGCACCAAATTTTTTTCTCTGCTTAACCCATCTTGTGGGGTAACAAAATAAAGGGTATTAAGAGGTGATTTCAAAAATATATAACACTTATGTTTAAATGTACCTAATTGTAAAAAAAAAATTACTAAAAAGTTATTAATAATAAAAAAAGTTACCCGACTGCTTAAAAAGCGAACTAAAAAGACGTAAACAAGAAGAAAATCATGCTGTGCAGTCGGAGGATTCCTCTGGTTTTGGTCAGCCAACTCGCGAACATCAACATGTATCCTCCGACTGCACAGCATGATTTTCTCGTCTTTTTAGTTCGCTTTTTAAGCAGTCGGGTTTTTTTATTTTTCAAGTACCTACCTATCTCAGACATATACCTGCGCTGCTAAATGAGGATATTGTCTAAAATAATGACAGGCAAACCGTAAAAGGAAAACTTGATAACAAAATGATACTTCAGTCTTTACTAAATAATATCCACAAATGGGGAAAAAGTATCCAGAAACAAAGTTTAAGTACAAAATAACGGATTTTTTTTTCATGTTTTTATCTTGTATCCTTACGTGCTTTAATTTTTATTCTATATTACTGGCAGGCGCGAGGCAACTTAACGTTTTTTTTTTAAATAGCTCCATCGATAGAAAAACAAAGTGTTCTACAGAAAGTACTTTTGCGCTCAAACGTTATATTGTCATAATTAAATAAACAATTGGTTCTACAGATAGGACAATCTGTTCTACAAATAGAAATCATTATATCATTGTATGCAATTTGTCAAGCAGATTAGATACTTTGTTCTACATAAAGAAGAATTTCCATGGATTTTCTTTCGGTTTTTTGTGTTGCGACTCTTAGAAAAACAGTCACATTGCGTAGTGTATTTAGTCAGTATGCTTTAGTATTTTTGCAGTCTATCCATCTAATAAGCAAGCACTCGAAATGACCTCTGAGTGGCCATGAGTGATCGTGAGGTTATTGCCATCAACAGTATTGGAAGTATGAAGTCAGATTTATTTTAATACCGTTGGATAGAATCAACAGATGACAAGTATGCAAAATAATATGTACAATGCCTTTTTAGGGTTCCGTACCCGAAGGGTCCAACCGAAGCTCTATTGCTGTCACTCACGTGTCTGTCTGTCCGTCTGTCAGTCCGTCTGTCTGTCCGTCTGTCTGTCCATCTGTCTGTCCGTCTGTCTGTCCGTCGGTCTGTCCATCTGTCTGTCCGTCCTTCTGTCCGTCTGTCTGTCCGTCTGTCTGTCCGTCTGTCTGTCCATCTGTCTGTCCGTCCTTCTGTCCGTCTGTCTGTCCGTCGGTCTGTCCATCTGTCTGTCCGTCCTTCTGTCCGTCTGTCTGTCCGTCTGTCTGTCCATCTGTCTGTCCGTCCTTCTGTCCGTCTGTCTGTCCGTCTGTCTGTCCATCTGTCTGTCCGTCCTTCTGTCCGTCTGTCTGTCCGTCTGTCTGTCCGTCGGTCTGTCCATCTGTCTGTTCGTCCTTCTGTCCGTCTGTCTGTCCGTCTGTCTGTCCGTCTGTCTGTCCATCTGTCTTTCCGTCCTTCTGTCCGTCTGTCTGTCCGTCTGTCTGTCCGTCGGTCTGTCCGTCTGTCTGTCTGTCCGTCGTATGTCACACAATTTTGTTCCGAAGAATTTTTAACTTGCCATTCACCTATGAACTTGAAATTTGGTGATAATGTTTATTATTACGTATATTTTACTAACAAATAACAATATATTGAAAAATCTGATTTTTTATTTGGTGCGGAACGCTAAATGTGCGGTTTTTGTATACCGTACATTCACAAAACCTTGCTAAAGAACATTTTAAAGCTACCAGCAATAAATAAGTAGAAAAATATCGATTATTGAATAAATATTATCCATCTTGTTATAATAAAAATAGGGCAATGTTATAGGTAATTTGGTTCTTATAGCTCTTATAATAGGCTGAACATCGTTGTTGGTATAACAACGATGTTCAGCCATAACAAAACTGCAATACAACTGCATAATAGTATCATTACGTTACCGGTTCGAGACAAAACAAGCTCAAGGTAACCGTCGTTAGTGCACAGTGCGCAAAAAAATCAATATATCACCGTATCATCTGCCAATAATACAGAAAAAAAACAATCGAACACTTAATTACAATGATATGTGCCCAATATCAACTAAGAACCACGTAATACCAATGTTATCACATACATAATAAACATTATTTACTAACAAAACTTGCCCTTGTAACCTATTTGTCAGTTGAAAGCATTTTATTAGCATACTTACATAACTCAAGTGTTCTGTCTTCGTAATAAACCTGTTTCTGTGTTAATATTTCGTTTTCAATTAGTATTTTTATTTGATTTTGTTTTTTTATCGTCAGCGTCACAGATCGGACATGTACTCGCGTCGACGTGAGCCGGTATACTAAATAATAAACAGTGTTTGCCGAGTTTGGTGTCGTTGCCGGTCAGATAGTGATGTTTGCAGGAGAATTTATAGCACTAATAATAAAATTGGTCTACGTTTAAACGTGCATGCACGGACCAAAGTATTCCTGGAAATCGTGCCTACGTTTTTTATAGGTATGTCTGGTTTATCCTGCTCTAGTGAGGTAAAAGTATGTTATACAAAATAGTCTAGAGACAGTAGGGCCATAATAAGCTGACAGATAAATACAAGAATGAAATATTATAACTTGAATATGGTGATTTTTTAGGTCAGAAGTTCGACTTACGTGGGACAGATTTTAGCTATTTAGGGAAACGGAAGGCAAATTTTACAATAAAATATCTTAAAAATATAAAAGAATATAGTTGCTTATTTGCCTGAACTAGGTTGAACCTGTGTTTCAGGCTGAAAGTGCTTAAAACTTATAATTATTATAATAATTAAAAATTAGTATAACTTGTTTATGTAGCACTTAAAATAAATTAAATTAAAGACACAGCAAAAAAAAAACCCAAACGTGGCACCAGTCTTGCAAGGGGGTACCGTGATAACCAGTTACTGCCACCTATCATCATTTCAGCCAAAAGACGTCCACTGCTGGACATAGGCCTCCCCTATGCGTCACTACACTGGTCGGTCCTGTGCGTTTTTCGCAACCAGTGGATTCCCTCAGCCTTGACCAGGTCGTTGCTCCACCTAGAGAGAGGCCTTCCAACGCAGTGTCTCCCGGTTTGCGGTCGCCACTCCGGAACTTTTCGCCACTTCCGGAAGTAGCAATGTGCCCTGCTCACTGCTACTTAAGTTTGGCAATTCTTCAGGCTATAGCGGTAACCCTGGTTCTCTTACGGATGTCTTCATTTCTGATTCGATCACGCAAGGATAGCTCTCTCCATATAAGACACTGTATTCATCTGCATCATGGTTAGACTGAAAACCAACATAGTTTAGAAAAGGCTTGGCAGACAGACAGACATTCTAATCCTCCTAAATTATTAACATCACAAGGAAACACCTTTATTATTGCAAAAATAATAGCTAGTTGTTGGATTTCCATCGCTCGGCACAGCGCCGGGATTTGAAAATCCAACAGAAGACGTCATTAGAGCAATAATATTTAGAGACATTCATTTACGTATAGCCTGGCGTTAGTCATCATATCAGCCGAAAGACGTCCACTGACCGTTTTCATGTCTGATTCGATCACGCAAGGAAACTCCGAGCATAGCCCTCTCCATTGCCGAGCAATGCATGGCCTACTCCAATGCATCTCCATTGCCCTTAAGCCTTCTGATGAGGCCCATTGTGAGCGAACACGTCTCAGTGCCATAGATCATCACTAGCACAGTTTCCGTCTGACACTGTGGTACTGGTAAGTTGGACGAGAAGATACCGTGGTGCAACTTTCCGAACGCTGCCTAGCCGAATCGGTTTCGACGGTTGACCTCTTTTTCAAAGTTTTAACTACCTAACTGCACTGTTTGTCCCAGGTAGACATACTTGTCTACAACTTCGAGGTAGAGTTTCCGATCTTGATAGGGGTGGGTGTTACAAGGGCATTCAATATGCCCTTGGCTTTTCCTTGTTCATTTTAGTTCCACTCTCTTTGAAGCTCTACTGAGATCATCAAGCATTGCACTGAGGTCCTCGATAGTCTCAGGCATGATCGCTATTATCATCGGCAAATCGAAGGTGAGTGGCAAGTGACGTTGATGCCTAGCCCTCTCCAGTCCAGAATCTTGAAGACATCCTCCAGTGCAGCGGTGAACAGTTTCGGAGATTTGACGTCTCTCTGTCTCACACCTCGCTGCAGAAGGATAGGTTCCGAGGTATTTCTTGGCGTTAGTAAAAACGGACATTTAATTCACAAAGTATATGTATAGACAACTTTGGTCATCACCAAACTGTCAACATAGTCTCCAATTACTTGAAACAAGTTGTTTGAATAGGTGAGTCGAATGGAAACAACACATTATTTGTAACTGATAAAATCGTTCGCAGTTTGGAACAAGCAGTAATCGGTAATGCAACAAAAAGCCTTAACCATCAGTGCAACGATTTACTTTTTAGCCTTGTCTTCTTACCATAATGTGTGTTGTCAATTGGATAAATGATTGTCCATGTTTACCGCTGTAAACAGTTATATTATTTACTTAACTAAGAAATACCAGAGGGCTATATTTACCGTACCAAGCAAACTTTAGGGCAATAATGTACAAGTGCCTAGTCGACAATGTAATAGTTACCTTAACGGCTTTAACTATTGTTTAATTGACAGTCTAAGCATGTAGCAGCAAGCAGTATGGCCGTATGAACATATGGTGTTACCCAGTAGCTGGGTTGTGGAGGACAGATAGGCAGTCACCCCATAAAAGTTACTGATATTCAACTGCATACCGTAACATTAGATTGGAACCTCACCCCAACATGGTTCAAAGAAGCCTCGACAGTTTGATCGATTGTGTACATTGATCATTTATTGGATTTATTTTCCAAGGTTGGATTGCCTTCCTATAACTGACGAAATCTGAGTCTAAAACAATGTCTATTACATCTGTGTACCCCTATCCGGAAAACAGCATCCTAATTTTGCGAATCTGTTTTTAACCCCCGACAGAAAAAGGTGTTATAAATGTGGAGTGTGTACCTGTGTTTGTGTATTTGTGTATCTGTCATCGCAGCTCCTAAACGGATGAACTTGTTGCGTGCTTGATTTTTTTTGTTTGAAAGGTGACATTATCGGGATTGTTCTCGATGTTTGATGAAAATCGGTTCATCCGTTCAAAATTTAGG
The DNA here is from genome assembly GCA_949775005.1 of Orthosia gothica. Taxonomy (NCBI): domain Eukaryota; kingdom Metazoa; phylum Arthropoda; class Insecta; order Lepidoptera; family Noctuidae; genus Orthosia; species Orthosia gothica. Next base: position 10,751,262 of record OX459046.1, on the reverse strand, counting down.
CGTTTTACTGTTTAAGTATTTTCGCAAGATATCGTGTCATAATTACGTGTTCGATAGATTATTGATCGAAGCGTGTCTAATACTTGATAAATTATCTATACTAATACTAATATATAATATAATATCATAAAGCTGAAGAGTTTGTTTGTTTGTTTGAACGCACTAATCACAGGAACTACTGTTTGGAAATAAAAAAAATCTTTTTGTGTTGGATAGTCCATTTATCGAGAAAGGTTATAGGCTAACATCACTAGATAACATTACGCTATGAGCAATAGGAGCGGAGGGAGCATATATGCATATTTTTATCGTTTTTAATTCCATTTTGAGAGCTTCCGTTGCGTGCGCTGCGTAAACGGTTTAAGTTACGCAACAATCATGTATGTAGGGTAGGTAGGATAGGGTAGGTAGGGTAGATGGGTAGGTAGGTAGCCAGTTGACGTTGAAAAAATTGTGGGAGTTTTTGGAAATTTTTAATTTTCAGCAGCACAAAGTACTCTCCTTTCCTTTCATTTTGGTAACTCAACAATATTCACTGCGTGTTTACGCTATCCAGTAGACGTATTTTGAACATATGAAGCAATAATTGCAAGGGAACAATATTGACCCCACTCTTTAAACTTTCACAATAACGGCTACGGCGGGTATAGTGCATCCGATCCGTATCCATGACTTTTCCGAATCAAAATGTTCTGAATTATGACGGAAAGAGTTCCAATGAATTGCGTAAGCTTCCCTACAAGAAGTAGGTATTAAGGCTACTTCGGTTCCGAAATTTCATGGATGTAGTACGTAACCACCCTAGGGTGCTGGTGTGATGAAATGAGATTTTATTTCAGCCGTGACAAGGAGTTTCAAAATAGATTAGAAGACAAACATTATCGTAAAATAATTGACGCGTATAATTCGCTCATAAAGGACTCATGATAATCTACTAACACCTCACAAATGCAACTCATGATGGCACCACTACCGACGACAATGACGGTGTCAATAATGACGATATCGTCATTGTCATTGCTGAACATTAATCTTGTAATATCACATGCCTGACGAATAAAGATAGGGTCTAATTATAGACCCTATCTTTATAACTAAGTCTTATAAGGACTCATGATAATCTACTAACACCTTACAAATGCAACTCATGATGGTAACACTACCGACGACAATGACGGTGTCAATAATGACGAAATCGTCATTATTATTGCTGAAAATTAATCTTGTAATATCACATGCCTGACGAATAAAGATAGGGTCTAATTATAGACCCTATCTTTATTACTAAGTCTTATTTATGGACTCATGATAATCTACTAACACCTTACAAATGCAACTCATGATAGTAACACTACCGCCGACAATGACATTTGACAATTAAATCCATCAATTAAAATAATTATATATTGATTGAGGTTACCATTGCAATTTGCAAACGGGATTGTCATTTAATCTTATTCATCATCTGCCTAGCCTTTTCCCAACTTTTCCCAACAATGTTTGGTGTCGGCTTTCAGTCTAACCAGGTTCACCTGAGTACCAGAGTTTAACATGGAGCGACTGCCTATCTGACCTCTACAACCCAGTAACTGGGTAACACGATACAGCTCTTGGCTAGACTGGTGTCAGATCTCAGGCTTCTGTTGTCTACCCGTAACGACAGTCAAAGATATTTTAATGACAGCCGGGTCAACGGCTTAACGTGCTTTCCGAAACACGGAAGAAACTCGCTATGTGAAGATGGTCACCCATCCACGGACCGACCTCGGCAAGCGTTGCTTAACCTTGAAGATCGACCAGTGCGGCTGTTATTATTTAGCCACATGTGTTCGAATTTTTAGTTCTAAGACATGCCGGTATCCTCTCGATGTTTTCCTTCACTGTTTTGAGAGCAGTGGTGATGAAATAATTTACACAAAGTAAAGCGCCTGCCTGGATTCGATACCTAGAACTTGTAAGTCGCGGCTGTTACCACTGGGCCACCACTGCTCCACTAAATTATCTCATTAGATAACATAATACCACGCCTGTGATCCCCGAAGAATTAGGCAGAGATATTATCTACCTTTAAATAGGTACATTCGCTTATCGCAAATCGTATCTAAGTCCCACGTGATCGGAGGCGAGCCAGCAGCAGACAGACAGAAGCACAGAAGACAGTAGGTAGGGAGAGGGGGTAGGAGGTGGGTAGGGTTGGGCAGTAGGTAGTACAAATCCAGAGTCCAGGCTACTATTGACAAATTCCTAATGGAAAAACCAAATAAAACCCGGGAATCGAACCCAAGACAGGTCAGCGGTAGTGTTTGTGACCACTAGATCAACGCGGCACTCAACTTGTATTTAATACCTGCTTACTCTTACATAACGATCAGCCTATACTATTTCCACAGCTGGGATTCAGCCTCCTTGGTCTTAACCCGCAACACGGGCAAAAGAAAGATAAAAAAAAGAAAGAGTTTGCTGGAGAAACAATACCTGTCCTCAAACTTATAGTCAAATTATTTTTCGCACGATCTTAACGATTTTATAGCAGTGGTGGGAATAAATTTCCATTAAATAGAATTAGGGACCGCCTGGGTTCGTTTGGGTCGTCATTTATTAATTGTTTGTTTATAAGCTCTTGGTACATAGGCGGATTCAATGCAAAAAGGTATCCTCGAGTCATCCTAAGGGGTACAATTGATATAATACTCACAACGGATCTTTGTGTCTCTGAATTTGTATCAGGGTCTTCCCTGTGCAGATCCGCTGTTACTTTTATATTGCGATAGATGTAAAAACAGAGAACTGTCAATGATTTCTGGGGCCCTACAAATTATATACATCTGTCCCTTACGCTCAATGGAAATATCTTGCTCTGAGAGCTCATAGTAGGGCCTCTGAAAATAATTTTAAGTTGCATAGCTATCAAATTAAAAAAAATTGCTGCCAAATTATAAAAAAAACTGAAATATAGCATATGATTATGTAATTTGGAGCAATCTTAGTAGTGAACTAATATCTGCCGGTAGATGACTCCACTGTCACGTAGTATTTTAACGTTATGCGCACAAATAGTATCAACATTCACCTTGAGACCGTCAAGGTCTATTTCGCTCCATTGAGACTATACTGGACTATCTTGTTTATTGAATTTTAAAGACAGACGAAGAATTGCCAGTAAAGGGTCAGAAGATGTTGCCTTCCCACTCGTTAATAAGATACTGCGCTTGGTGAGTGGGTCGTCTTACGAGTACCTGTTAAACACAGTTGCACATATGTGTAATTAGAGTAATTAATTTTTAATCACTTTAAGTTTGAATGGCACTTGCACGGTATAAGGTCATCGGCGCGCCGCCGCTTACATGCTTCATGATCATGGTCCACAATTAGGTCTAATAATTAATATGTGACAGAAAGTTACTTTATCTATACTCACAACATAATGTTCCAAATATTAATAAAAAAATATTGTGTATAAACACGTAGGTACCTTTTTTTCAAGGATTAGTTAGGTAAAAAAAAAAAAAAAAACATTTTTATAGCAAACGATATATTTTTTTTTAAATTTATTGGCGCGTATAGGCTCATTGACTTAATCTAGATTTAAAAAAAAAAAACAAAATAAAAACAAACCGACTTCCAAAATAAAACACTACAAAGCGAAAAATAACTTTCTTTTCCGCAGTCGTTCTCGAAAAACGGAAAACAATAGGTTCCAAAGACACCGTTTTGTTAAAAAGTCGTTTAGTTTTGGAGATACCTCCATACCTCCAATTAGGATAAAAATAATTTATAGCCAAAGTACATCTAATGACGAATCTAAAAAGCCTAAACACGATTAGGATACATTATTTTATTTAGGATTTCCAGTGCCTACCTTTCGGTTTCATCATCAGATCAGTTCTATGCTACCATTTTCATCAGTACGATTTATTTATAAGTATTTGTTTCATCATAGTCGGTTAACTATTCAAGATATCTTACACCCGTGACATACTTAGCAATAAGAAGTTCCAGCACTCTGACGATACCTCTGGGCTCAAAGGGCGTATAGCACAAAATAACCCATGGTCTGTTTTTAACCCCCGCCAGAAAAAGAGGGGTGTTATAAGTTTCACGTGTGTTGCTGTGTATCTGTGTGTCTGTGTATCTGTGTGTCTGTCTGTGGCATCATAGCGCCTAAACGGATCAACCGATTTTAATTTAGTTTTTTTTGTTTGAAAGGTGATTTTATCGAGAGTGTTCTTAGCTATGTTTGTACAAAATCGGTTCAGCCGTTCAAAAGTTATGGGCGTTTTACTGTTTGAATGGGGTGTTTTCGCAAGATAAATGTGTCGGGGGTTTTTAAATTTTGAAATTTTTACTTGTGTGCTATACGCCCTTTGAGCCCAGAGATATCGAAGTGTGGTTTTCTTCATCATTACCATTTCACCAAATGATACTTACTGAGTGCAAATCTTTTATTTCATTGTCACATTACATTTACAATCATTCTTACGCAGGGGTCTCCTTTTAAATATATCAAATACCTGCAGCCTAATTGTGTAAGTAAATTCGGCATAGGAAACAATCTGTTTCTTTCCCAAAAACACACACATACACAAAGAAGTTAAATCTTTATTCAACTTCTTTCGTTTTCAGAGTGTATGTGTGTGTCTACTAATAAGTTTTCAGTAGGGAATCTGTATGGATTTAGATGCATTGCTTTTAGAGGAGATCGTTGTGCACGCTCCAGTCAAACGGCCAAACTGACTGGGCCAAAGAGACGTAGATCTGCTATAAGAGGTTCTTAGAGGTAACATATCGTAATCAACCATAACAACTAGATACCTGAGTGACTTTTTCCACTTCATAATTACATGAACAATTTTTATTATTAATGCTTGTGGGATCATGACAGCTGTGGATCATAAGAGAATGATTAGGCCCCGGCTGCGTATTATTATATTTCGTAAAAGCGTTGTATTTGGTTTTGGAGGTGTTTAGTGTTAATAGATGGGAGTTCAACCAATCGGCAATCCTGGCTAGGGCTTTTTCAGTAGACTTATACACAGTTTCTGATGTATCTTCAGTAAAAACAAAAGCTGTATCATCGGCGTAGGAGAATACCCGACCATTCTAAATTCTCATGTCGCAAAGACTATTTATATATATTAGAAATAGGGTTGGGCCCAAAACATACCATTGTGGACACTGAAATTCATATTTGCCTCCTCACTCGTGTATTTTCCTATTCTAACACGTTGCATCCTATCTGTAAGATAATCTGTAAGCAAAGACAGGGGGTATGTTTCTCCTGTATGTTTTTTGGTGTACAATAAAGTATATAATAAATAAACAAATAAATAATGATTGCATTGTTGATGAAGATACCAAAATCGCTATCTATATGCCTACAATATTTGAGGATTTCCCTCGATTTCTCTAGGATCCCATCATCAAATCCTGACCATTGGACCACTTGGGAAGTATACCCTTTCAAACAAAAGAAGAATAAAAGATTCCGACGAGTTGAGAACCTCCTCCTTTTTTTAAAGTCGGTTAAAAAGAGTCTGTTATGTACGGAAGAGGGGTAGCAGAATAATACAACCGGTATGTCACAAGAATGTATATTCGACTGGCGCAGCAGTCACAGTGCACAAATATATATACCTATGAATATCTGTAGGTACCCACATAACATTCCTCCACCTTTAATCAGAAGTACTTCTTATAATCTACAGCAGTTCTGTTTCTTTTCGACCGAGCGTCTGGCTCAGGTTCGATAGAGGGAACTGCCGGAATCACTTCCTCTTCAGCGGAATCGTCGCCGTGGACAATAGCTGATGCCGGCGCTTCAGACTCCAAAGATGCCTCTTCCACAGAGACTTCGGGTAGCCGCTGCCCGGAGGTCGTCGAGTGTGAGGGTATCATAAATGCGGGAACGATCTCCTCGCATGGCCCATCTTCCCTCCCTTTATATTTCAGCAACTGATTAATGTGCCTCTTGATAGTATCTTCTGATGCACTCAGTTTCACTAGGTACACTGCTTTTCCAATTTGTTTAATAATAATACCACGTGACCAATATTGTTTTTGCTGGCTATAAAGTTTTACCAAGACTTGGTCACCTACATTAAATAAAAGTTTGCGGGTACCACGGTAATTGTTAATCTGCGAACACTGTTTTTCTTTTACCACTGTGTCGAGAGCTGTGTCAGATGGCGATGTGGTGTGCGGTGTCAGGAGATCTAGTCTACATCTCAAATTATGACCGAACAATACTTCAGCCGGTGATCTGTTTGTGGTCGTATGTTTCGAATTTCTGTACCTCAGTAGGAATTAGAATATAGTTTTATATTTAAATCTCTCAATTTTGTACCTGAGAATAAGTATGATTTAATTGCTTTTTTAATAATTTTTATATAACTCTCCGCTTGTCCATTGCTAGCCGGATTATATGTCGGTGAAGTTATATGACTGATGTTATTCCGTGTACAGAACTGGTTTTAATGCTAAATCTACCTTCACGCCTTTTAAACAACCTAATTTATTTCCAAATAACTGTGGGTACTTGGAAAAACTACCCGATAAAAAGTCGTTACAATTATTTATCGAACATATTTGCAAGCCAAACCGTGAAAAAAAATCTCTGCCTAATAAGGGAGGCCCTCCATTCCGTACAACATAAACACCTACTATCCATGACTTGTTGTTGTACGTGAACAATAGTTTTAATTTACCTGCAACTAGCTGACCCAGCAAACTTTGTTTTGCCATAAAAAGACCAAACATTTATCTACCCTACCTACCCGACCCTACACTACCCTACCCTACCCGACCCTACACTACCCTACCCTACCCTACCCTACACTACCCTACCCGACCCTACACTACCCTACCCTACCCTACCCTACCCTACCCTACCCTACCCTACACTACCCTACCCTACTCTACCCTACCCTACCCTACACTACCCTACCCTACCCTACCCTAACCTACCCGACCCTACACTACCCTACGCAACCCTACACTACCCTACGCTACCCTACACTACCCTACCCTACACTACCCTACCCTACCCGACCCTACACTACCCTACACTACCCTACCCTACACTACCCTACCCTACACTACACTACCCTACACTACACTACACTACCCTACACTACCCTACACTACCCTACCCTACCCTACCCTACCCTACCCTATGTCCTTCTCCTGGTTCTAAGCTACCTCCCTGCCAATTTTCAGCTAAATCGATTCAGCCGTTCTTGAGTTATAAGTGAAGTAACTAACACGACTTTCTTTTATATATATAGATATGTAATCTATCGCCGTTGTAACTATGCAAAATGATATCACTGGCTTCTAACGTTATGGTTTTAAAATGTTTAAGGTACGTTTGCTCAGAAATAACGGTAACTGATGAACCCGTATCTATTTCAAAAGTTAATTCGATACCATTGACACAAACAGATTCTCGCATCGGTTCGCCGCGAATGGAGCGTATATTACAGCATTCATGTTTACCATCATCGCTAGCATCCTCGCAGCACTCGACATAGTGTTGTTTCCCTACTTTTTGCTTGCACATCCGTTTAAGATGACCTTGAAGGCCGCACTTTTTGCACTTATACCGCGCAAACCGACACGACGATGCTTGATGGTCTGTGTAGCCGCAGGCGGTGCACCCGTTACCGCTGCTGCCGACCGACGCCGCGAGCACGCTCGGCGTTAGCTGCGGGTGTTGCCGCTCCCTGCCTACGCCACGGCGCGATGCTCCCGCGCGTTGCGCCAGGCTGCGCTGCTGCGTCCATCTTCATCACTTGAAATGGTGTACCCCCGTCCGCTTGCCGTGTAGTTTCTTGTGCCCCCATGCGAGCACTGCATACGCCTTCGGCTATTTCCAAGGCCTTGCTCAGCGTCAACTCTGACATCGCCTTGGTAAATAGCTTATCTCTTTCCGGTCCAGGTGCCATGCCCAGCACAAATCGGTCGCGAAGCTGTTCATCCAGATTTTGCGCCGTGAACCCGCAGTGTATCGCCAAACCACGTACCCGCGCCGCCCACTCTGGCAACCCTTCGCCGACATGTTGTGTGGCGCTGTGGAACTTGTACCTTTCAGCAAACGTACACGTTCTTAACGTAAAATGTCCGTCCAACAACTTTACTACTTCGTCATAGCTTAAGGTACCGACCTTCTGCGGTAAAGCTAGATTGCGTATCAACTTGTAGCTGGATTCCGAGCAGTTACTTAGTAAAATGGCTCTACGTTTGCAACCGGCTTTATCAGCTTCTACCCCAATTCCATTTGCCAGAAACCACTGCTCGAGTCTTTCCTTATATAGCTGCCACTCTTGGTTTTCGTGGCTGAACACTGTCAAGGTGCCGACTGAAGTGGATACTCTCGCCATTTTCAAGATAAAGTGCGCCTGTCTCGTACTTTTTCCTCGTCGCCAACTGTTATGTACGGAAGAGGGGTAGCAGAATAATACAACCGGTATGTCACAAGAATGTTTATTCGACTGGCGCAGCAGTCACAGTGCACAAATATATATACCTATGAATATGTGTAGGTACCCACATAACAGAGTCTCAGTACTCTCAGTGTCTATGGATGCGCGTGCTGTCCCGCCATACCACATATTAATTCCGTTTCCACTTTTGTTTTATTTCAACAGTAGATATGATTGAAGATAACATAATGTATGCAACGGCTTATAATTAGGTATTAAAACACTCGTGTGATAAACCCACACTTGTGTTTTAATAACCCTTTTAATTTGACCGTTGCATAAACTACTATTCTATAGTAGTCTGGGTGTTGTCAATGCATGTTTGTTTGTATCTTACCCAGTAAAACTCCACGGTGTCCTCCTGTGCCACTTATGGCGGGAACACGGGCACGCGTTAGCACTCACCGCGAACCCGCCGCGGCTGTCCGTCACCGGACCCTCCTCGGGGGAGTACCCCCCATCACCGGCGCACCAGAACATAATGTGCGCCGTGACCATCCCAGGGCACAAATCAGCACACGGGTGCCAGACGACCCCATGTATGGCACCCTTGGTCCCCCTGTGACGGGTCAAGGTCAATGGCCCCACCACCTACCATTTTGCGGCCGCAGGGGATAGGGAGAGCGGCTAACGCTATACCGACACTCCTCTTCCCCTGCGGCCCCACCGCGTCCGCCATCAGACGGTGGCGACCCCGTCTAGGCCGCGGAAGATAGGGAGAGCGGCGCATCGCAATACCGGCACTCCTCTCCCACCGCGGCCTCCAACCCCGCGATATCGTATGGGATTTGGGACGCTCCACAAGACATCGCGGCCCACCTCAGTTGCGATGTCGCCTGTTATCTAGCGGCACCGCAACCTACTAGTTGGCCGCTATGTCGTCGGCTTAATCGGCAAAAGCCCTGACGAGCGGCCCCTCCTCGGGTTCCTCTTCGCTTCACCGTGGGTGACCAAGCCACGGTTACTGAGCCCCCCCGCCTCGACAATGCGGGCACCCACCGGGGGAGGAGAGGGATTTGGCTGGCCTAAGCATGCAATATTCGTTCAATTTACAAAACTTCCTTTTATTTGTGTATTTTCACTTATGTAGAAAATTGGCACTTAAAGAAATGACTAAATTTGCTGAAACAACATGGTGCTCACATATTTACAAACATTGCAACCGTTATCATTTCAACAACACCGAAACGGCGGCGGATGAAAATAGAGGCGGATCGGCAAATGGTTCCGTAACATTAATAAAACAAATAATGCAATACGTGTTGAAAAGACATCAAACAGGCTACAATGCTCTATTACTTAGTGCAATGTTACTTCAATTGATAAATTCAAGATAATATCAATGCATCGCCACTTATTCAAAATTGATAAGCTGGTGCTAGGCAAGATTTTGAGGAGTGGCCGGTGTAAGCGATAACTATATATCGAGACCGCCTAAAATGAATAAAAACCAGATTCAGCTGTTCCAAACAATCTGCATCTAATCTGTTGCTGTGAACAACAATACGATGTTTATGTATTTTAATGTAAAAAGTGATAACATTAAGATAACCGTAATGTGATGTAACATAATTATAGATAATGACAGTTACACCATCAAACCATGTAAACATTGTGAATGTGAAGACTATGTGGATTTTTGCTTTTTATTATAACTTAGTTAGTTTTTACTCATGGTCTGGCAGTTTGAGTAGTTTATGCGGCCTACCCGAATGTCCTTTCTTTGGTATTGTTCGTCGAATCGTTGAGCTCCGTAAATTCTGAGTTGAGCTGCTCGGTTATTGACAAATGCGTGCACTGACTGGACAGGTCCACTCAATCTGGCTGGTTCTTTCCTCAAAAGTCCATTTCAGACATCTGTCTACATGGTCTTCACATGATATAACCAAGATTTTGTCAGGACTTTAAAAGAGACTGTGACCTCTGAGTTTGTTTCGGCCTTTCTTCTCAGAGTAGTCAGATAGGAAACGCCGACCTCATCTAGTTTTAAAAAATATGATCGACATGTAAAAGTGTTTGTACAAACCAACTTACAGAAATAAAATCATTTATCATTTAACCTCAGAGCAATGACTATTTATTATGTAAACCATAAGCTTTGAGAATTAACGTTACCTACTCTATGGCGCGACGTTCGTGCTAACTCGGCAACACGAAGATTACCGAAGCGCATACTTTTTCTGGTTTAACTGATACCTATCTACTTTATTATGTTGTTACACTGGCGGAACGGCAAAATGTCAATAATCTGAAATGGCAATAAATAAGTATTGTACCCCCTATAAATAAATATTGGCTTTCATGAGCTATCGATGAAATTTTGTCAACATCTAAAGGGAGCTCGCGCCGTGACAGCGACTGGAGACCGAGACAGGAGACTGGAGACCCGTGACACTATTTCTTAATAGGCTTTGTCAAGTAAGTAAGTAAGCCAGTTTGCGAGTGAGACCGAGACGATCTCGCTCGCCTAAACTTTATTTAAATTACCATCAAACAATAAACCATTTATTGTTGCATATCTATATTGAAAATGATCCTCATTGGCCTCTAGTTGTATATTATTCGAACATATTATACCAAAGCATCGTATTCATCTTCCTCCAATAATAGTAACTTCAACTTGATAACTAGGTTATTCATTAAAACGTGGATTAACGTAATTTGGCCGATTTTACCAATGATACTAATCACGATTTGTTCAACTAGACTCAGTTTACGCAAATACAGCGCTCTGATTTGATGAGACCGCTGAGAAACTACCAATCAGAACGCTGTATTTGCGTGAAATCGGCCCTTAATCGTCAAGAGTTTGTTGTATTGGTCTTACCCCACAGTACCACCAGTGGAGACCGAGACATGAGTCGCGGTCTCGTGTCTCAGTCTCCGGTCTCACGTTGTGGCGTGAACTCCTACCTTACGATTGGCAAACGGACCCTTCAAAAGTGAAAGTTGGGTCGTTTATTTTGGCTCAATGTGTACCTACTTAACAATTTTATGACAACCGACTCATTATACTTAATTAATATTACGTAAATAACTGATTAAATGTTTACAAACATAATTATAGTCTATGTGATAACTATGTATATTCAGATAAACGATGGCAGTAAATTGTTGGTGTATGTGTGTTGTGCTCGTCTCATTCTCTACCGTTCGTTCGTCAGTTGCTATACGGATATTAATTACACGATTCCTGTACTTTTAAAATAAGGTAAGTACTAAGTACTGCTAGGTCAAAATAAGTGTGCACCTGTCACTCTGTCGTTCGACTCTCGCTATTCCCGCACGAAACGAACGCGGAGCGCCGCACGGGTAGGCGGGGGTGGGGTCGCAATCCAGCCAGGTTCACAGTGAATTTTGACCGTGTAGTATGAACATGAACACTTGTATCTTTTGGTGCGCGGCCAAAATCAGAACTAAATACCACCATCTTGTTTTTCAATACAACGTCCACAGATAATTTTACAAATGTTGACCAACAGCGCTCACTGGAATTATCAGTAAAGCGCAGTAGCGCTTGAATAATAAATGAAAAAAATATAAGTTAACACAGTAGTGTTATCTAATATATTTTTCATTTAAAAACTGTATGCGTAGCGTAGATGAACTACTACGACGGCTACGACGAACACAGTGGAGATATACCCTATATCCCACATTACAGTTTTCTGTTCCATTGAACCCTTCATCAGACCGGAAGTATTTTTAAAACCATCATCAGACGATCGAATCACCATAATGCAATAATGTTTTGATTCTTCTTTTTGTTTAAATTTTACTTTTAAAATAGATTATATAATACTTAAGCCATGACGAAAAATCGATAGTAATCTTTCAGTAAAACTGTACTTTGACAGTAGGACGATTTGCTAATAGTTCATTTTGATAATATGACGTTCTGCTCATGGGTCGCTTTGCGAATAGGACATTTTGATACGGAGTCCTATACATTCACGTGTTTCAAAGTGCCTAATTAGTCATGGAAAACTTTGAAGAGAAACGCACGGCGATACAATAAATTGGGCGAGAATTGATAATGAAATTAAAGGACGCTCACGTATAGCCACATTTCGTTTCTTGTTGTTCTAATAGGGCTTGCGCTTGCGCCGCCCTATGCTATGTTACTAACTCCGTGTTTGTAGCTAACTCCATGTTATTTAAGACATTTATGTATGGACATATTATAAGTTAATTACGTGTTAGCACGAGTTAAGTTCTGAGTTAAGTTTTTGGCGCAATTGGGCCTAAATCTGTCTTATTCTTTTTTTATTAGGAAGCTTGACTTCTGTCCAGTGAGGTTTTTTAAGTATATTCTTTCTCCACTCCAATGCATCAACCTTTTCCGAGTTTGAACGATTTCCTCGCTTTTCTCAAATCTAAAGTGACAAGGTCAAAGCCTAATCGAAATCAATTATTTTCCAATCAATGTAAATAGTTTTTTCCAGTCTGCCATTTTGCCGGTTGAGCGCAGTAATCTCATATTTTTTCCGTATTCTCTTGATACGTTATATAAAACGTTTGTATTTCCTGGTGATAGTTCAGTATCTTAGTGTCTCGTGTTACTGCTCTTTGGTTGTCTGTAATTTGAGCCTCGACTCATAGAAGTGTATACAGGCTGTAAAGAGAATTAATTTAAGTAAGTGTTAATTTTTCTTCGTATGAATACGTAATTCGGTTCTATTCAATTATTGTTTGATACACGATGTCATTTAAGTTTCGTGTAATCTCCGAGGCTCTAGACTAATGGCATTCGATATCAGCGAAGGCGATAGTCAAAATGTCAAAATGTGATTTATCACGTCATTTTTCGATATCGCTTGTCAATAGCATACAATATTGCCTTTTTGGCAATCGCCACGCTTTTGAAGATAGAATGGCAGTTATCTAGGGCCTCTGGTACATCGTTTAGGGAGTTCCACGAAACTATGAACGAAGTAAATGTTTAGGACTTAGAAGTTTAGGACAACTGACAACTGGCATCTATACTCTTAATAATGTGAAAAATTCAAAGACACTGCCCCTTAGTCAAATATTTTTAAACATAAGTCTGAAGTTATTAAAATAGCGGCAGGCACTTATGAATATAGATAAAACTATATACAGAGTATAAAATACTTAATTAACTAAGACTACAAACAACTAATCCTAAAAATATACTATTCTAAATGGTGTCGAAAAGATAAGATAGTTTAAACACTGATACATCATCAGCCTTATAATGTACCCACTGCTGGGAAACAGGCATCCTCTCTGTGAGAGAGGGAATGGGCCGTAATCCACCACGCGGGTCCAGTCCGGGTTGGTAGATGTCACATGTCTTCGAATTTTTGGTTCTAGGACATGCCGGTTTCCTCACGATGTTTTTCTTCACCGTTTTAAGAGTTCTGCCTGACTTCGCCTGCCTGGATTCGAACTCACGACCTACGTAAGTCAGGGCTGTTACCACTGGGCCACCCACTGCTCCTCTTAAATACTGATAGCAGATTCTTAATGGCCTTAATTCTTGATTACCTATAGAAAATGTATTTATAAAAATAAGCCTGCCTGTATTTACCACAGAGTATCAACTTCCACTTTCTGACAGCCTCGTATAAACTCGGCAATGCGCCCCACTGAATCGACTCCCACTTTCTTTACAGGTTTCACACTATAACCATGTCATTCGGTGGGTTGTCTATAAACCAACGTTAGCTTCTAATCTTTTCAGAACCTTCGTGGAACATTAGGTGCAAAGTTCTTGTAAGATTGATATTTTAATTAATATACCTAATTAACTGTGACTAGTTTAAAAATGTTAGCGCTGTGTATTTAATGTCTTGATTATAATTATCATCAGTATCATCCACATCCTGAACTTATCTACTGTTGATTCCGGAGGTCTCTTTTCTTGCGCCAATTTTCACTCTCCTATGCCAGCCTCCCTTATCCCGGCTCTCCAGCACTTCTGCTATTCCTTGGACGCTAATTGGTCACAGCCTTACTCTCATCTATCATCACCGTGCTTTGCCAGATGCACAGGACTTTCCAGATACAATGGCAACAACTCGAACCTTAACCATTCTCAGTCCGCGAAGAACGTCAACACTGCTGTGGTCATTCGTAAACAATAATCCGGTCGTTTTTAATTGGCTTCTTATCGTGGACTCTAAGCTGCGTATAGTTTAAGCCCACCGGGCACGAGTGGACCCCAAATTTGTGTAGTGTAGACGGAGTCAAAGCCTTGTACTCGAAGACTCGAAGCCTTGAAGAGTACGCTACACCGTCCGTACGAATTCGTTTGTGCTTCGGTCGTTCTCCACTCGCCTGGCTGATGCAGCTTTTCATTTTCTGATGTTTTGAACAGAAATGCCGGAGATACAGCTAGATGAGGTGCGGAGGTTCATGGAGGACTGTCTGAAGGCTGTTGGGACTCCGGAGTCTGAAGCACAAGCCCACGCTGACCTGCTGATGCATGCGGACACCGTGGGGCATTATAGCCATGGATTGAACCGACTTGGTGAGTACGGGAGATATTTAAAGGGTGCACCGTATTGCAAAGATACGTAACTTTATACATTTTACTTTATAATTTACAAGTAGACTGTTCCGGCTTTTCCTGGACCATAATAATTTGAAGCCTATAACCACCAGCAATAATGTACATTTTAAATGGTAAAAGATTTTATCAAATAGGTGGAGTAGTTTCAGAAATAACCCTGCACGATTGAACAAATTCCCAATACTCGGGCTCTCTTTTTACCCGACTGCCGAAGGAGGGTAATGTGTTTATCAGTCTATGTATGTATGTATGTATGTATGTATGTATGTATGTATGTATGTTTGTTCCTATGTGGCGTTCCAGAGACCAAACGCGTTGGCCGATTTTGATGATTCATACGTCAATCGATTCGTCTTAATCCTGCGAGTGTCATAGGCTACATTCAAATTGGTTAATAGAAAAATGATGGATTTTGGGCGCCATATTGTAGGGGCCCAAATTTTTTTTTTCTTCCAAACCCATCGTGTGGGGTATCAAAATAAAGGGTTTTAAGAGGTGATTTCAAAAATATATAACACTTATATGTTTAAATGTATCTAATTCGAAAAAAACTTAACTAAAAAGTTATAAATAAAAAAGTTAAATCAAAAAATCAAAAAACCCGACTGCTTCAAAAGCGAACTAAAAAGTCGTAAACAAGGAAAAAATCATGCTGTGCAGGAGGAGGATACATCTGGTTTTGGTCAGCCAGCTCGCGCGTATGTATCCTCCGACTGCACAGCATGATTTTTTCCTTGTTTACGACTTTTTAGTAATCTACCACATGGGTCCAGTGCGGGTTGGTGGATGTCACATGTCTTCGAATTTTTGGTTCTAAGACATGCCGTGGTTTTCTCACTATGTTTTCCTTCACCGTTTTGAAAGTAGTATTGATGAAATAATTTACACAAAGTAAAGTGCCTGCCAGGGTTCGAATCCACGACCTACAACTTGTAAGTCGCGGCGCGTTATCACGTACATACAATTCGACAACAAACAGGCAAACAATTCCTATGAAAAACCGTTGTTTAAATGTCGTTTGATGAATTTAAACCATTTTGCTATCGATTACGGTACGGAATCTCTAAAAACATTTCTTTACTTTACAGTGTTTTACATAAACGACATCCAGAATGGAGCCTGCGATCCTGTAAGTAAGCCGGAGATCCTGAAGGACTTAGGAGCGACCGCCTGGGTGGATGGCCACAATGTTCTCGGCGCAACAGTTGGCAATTTCTGCATGAACCTCGCCATCCAGAAAGCCAAGGAGTATGGCGTTGGATGGGTGGTGGCGAAAAGTGAGTTTATTTTATTAACTTCTTCGTCGGTACGCTCTTGACAGAGTGGTGTTGCAGTGAGACTGCAACACCACTCATCATTCGACCAACGATGCGACGCTATCCCTCTCTGTTAGCTGTTACTCGTGGCACTCATGCAATTGACCGCGTACTGCAGACTAAATCTCATCCATTGCATGGGTGATCTGCCGCGCGCTCTCGTTCCGTCCACTCTTCCCTGGACCACAAGTCGCTCAATGGAGTCGTTGCCTCTTCGGCAACACGTGACCTAAGAATAGAGTATTCAAGCTTGGACTATAGCCGATAGACGCTGCTTGACGCCGAGTTCTTGGAGAATATGTTGGTGCGAAACTCATTCCACCATACCCCAAGCTTTTTTTTGTAGCACAACTGCCAATTTATTAAAACGTCTATCCTCACACGCCTACCTCACAGTAACTTTGCGCATTATTCGATGCCACTCGTCCATAGAGTAGTATTTCCGTATAAGGATCAGATCAAGACTTCCAGGAAGTATCTTGTACAAACAATAATTCCTCTTTATTACCTTAACATTTGAAAGATGTGTCCTACGATGTGATCCTTGACTCAATCAGGAAAAGTACCAACTTATAATCATTTTTCATTTGGCATTTCTTAGTAGCAGTCCGGAGTTCGGATTTTTGCCTCCTAAATGACCAGGCATATTAACATAACTGACGAAATACGGGTATAGATACCTAATTAAAATAATAGACCTCTTTCTGATCCGGAATACAGGCGTTACTTTATGTCGTTTTTCAGGAAGCAATCATTATGGCATGGCGGGGTACTGGGCTCTTCTGGCGGAGCGCGAGGGTCTCATCGGTCTGTCTTTTACCAACACATCCCCTATCATGGTGCCCACCAGGTCCAAGCAAGTAAGTGGATTGGCTACGTATTAAGTATCTCGAACCGACATTCATACGTACAAAACCCTATAATTGAGTTACATTAATGAAATCAGTCATTTTGAAGTGCCGAGTAGGCGGATTGGCATACGAAGCAAGTTAATGCAAGCAAATAACACGCGCGTTCTTTGAGCTATGCAAAAAGTTACTCAATAAGGGGATAGAAGTAGCGCTTGAGATTGTGATCAAGAGACCAATAGGGGCAGTTAACAATTGACATAAAATGAAAATGGTACCAAAATTATGTCATTATCATTGTATATTTGATAATATTCTGATGTATAAGCTACATTACTGTAAAGTTTCATCAAAATCCGTTCAACAGTTTTTGCGTGATTGAGTGACAAACATTCATCCATCTAAACTTTCGCATTTATAATATATTCGACCATTTTAATGATGATCTTTATTTTATTGACGATTTATTTTCTTAAGTAACCTGTTGCCCCGTTTGTTTCAGAGAGCCACGGGTACGAACCCCATAGGCATGGCTGCTCCTGCGACTGGTGGTGATAAACTGGTGGTGGATATGGCCACCACTAGTGTCGCCATGGGCAAGGTAAATAAAATAAACGTGAAATGGAAGAAATGGACTTCACTTTGGGCCAATGAACTGCGCTCTTGGCTACTTTATAAGTGTGTGTGTGTGTGTGTGTGTGTGTGGCTATTGCGTACACCCCAACAGTTAATGAAAGGTATTAACAGCTGGGAGGTAGATTAACTAATGTACCTACTAAGTTATGAAACAAGTTTTATTTTTACAGATCGAAGTCCAGATCCACAAGCAAGAGCCACTGCCTCTAGGTTGGGCTCTGGGACATGATGCGAAGCCCACCACGGACGCCAACGAAGTATGTATCTCTAACGCCCTTTTTTAATTTCACCTTCAAAGTGGCTGGCAATTTGGGGATGAGACCAGCAGCCTAATTGTGTAAGTCAATTCGGCAAGGCCAAGGATTTCAACCCATCAATGACCAATCACGTGCGAGATGAAAGTTGCGTTGTGGATTTCCGTCTATGTGATTGGTCGATTGAAGGGGACAAATCCTTGCCTTGCCAAATTCACTTACGCGATTAGGCTGCAGGGAATGTGGGATTACTACCACACTCAATTCATCACGGTGGTCACCACAGCACATGGAAACTGCCCGAATCAATCAGCCTAGCCTTTTCTCAACTTTGGGGTCGGCTTCCAGTCTAACCGGATTCAGCTGAGTACCAGTATTTTACATTGAGCGACTGCCTATCAGACCTCCACAACCCAGTAAAACTATAAAATATTACATGGAAAGAATCCGTGGCCTCTTTGACGGCCATCCCGAAATCCCATCGGTGTATGCCTGTCAGGGATCTGGGCACGCCTTTAGGGAAACTTCGTATTACTAACGCCTGCACCAATGATGATAGCAATTACACTGTTTGAGACACTTTGCTGCGATTTGTTGTTATTATTTGTGTTTATCATCATTTTGAAATATATCCCGTACCATTCCTCTTTAGTAGTTAGTTATTACTTACTCCCGGTATAAGGAACACATGGCGAAAGCTCGAATGCTTCTTCAACTGCTGCTGAAAAGCGCTGTTGGATTTTTAACTTTCGGTGCTGAACCAAGTATTGAAAATCCAACCCCTAGAAGTGAAAGTGAAAGTAGTCGCTTCGGAAGAAGTACGCGTGAAAATGAAGTATGTTTGAATGTCTGTATGTTCCTGATAACTGATAAATAACATTCTTCTTATTTCAGGCATTCGAGGCAGGCAAGCTGATGCCTTTGGGAGGAGAAGAGAAGACAAGCGGACACAAGGGATATGCCCTCGCTGCAATGGTGGAAATGTTCTGCAGTGGACTATCAGGTTAGAAAATGAGATCTTTTAAACTGCCTAGCCTTCTTAACCAAGTATGATCGGCTTCCTGCAGTCTAACCGGATGTTGCTGGATAGTAGTATTTCAGAATACGAGATATCTACATATTTAAAATAAATGCCCAGCATCTTAACAGTATATTATAAGGGTAACATGGAGAACTTAGGGATTCGGGTGTTACAATCAAGTAATAGATAGAAACTGCCATACTGGTATGATTTTATAAAGACAACACCTTGCAAAGTCGAACTGTTTCAAAAACTCCATCTAATTACTTTCTTAACGGCCGAGCAATAGCTTGTTGTATGTTGTCTTAGTTTAGATACACAGCTATCCTTAAGTTTCATGAATCAAAATCCAATGTTACAGGGTCGAAAATGACGCACAATATCCGCAGCTGGGAAACAGCAAGTGCCAAGGGCCCACCGAACTTGGGCCAGTGCTTCGCAGCCATTAACCCGAACTTCTTCGCGCCGGGTTTCGAAGACAGAGCCGCGGATTGTCTCAACACCTGGAGGAACTTAGAACCTGTAAGTTGAAGTATTTTAAGCCTAACATCTAAACATAACTGAATGGTCTGAGGACAACGGTTTACCAAAGCATTTTAGAGCTGGCCAATCAGGTCAGACCGAAAAGGAAGTGTTATGCGATTTTGTGCCTTGTGCGTGTCAACTGTTTAGTATCTCGGTGACCTGTCCTCACATTAACTGCCCAAAAGATTTAGAAAGAAAGAAAAAGAGTTTATTTGCGTCAGGCATGGGGCATACCATTAAAAATATCGAAAAAATTAAAACCGCGCAAAACGGCCATAGCGCAGCATAATGCTGAGACTCGCGTGCGAAACAGAGCCACATCACTGCTTTTCAAATTGACTGCTCTCTGACAAAGCTTTCTTTATGACTGGCTAGATTTAGTTGAAAGACCACGCGAGTGGAGCTGCGGAACATATTCAAGCTCCAACATTTCTACTTACTTTACAGGTAGATTCATCACTGCCAGTCCTGGCTCCCGGTGACAAAGAGCATAAGATCGGCGAGGCAACCTTGGCAAAGGGAACCGTCAACTACCCGCCAAAACAAATCGAAGCTATGAATGTCCTAGCCAAGAGGATCGGTGTTAAACCTTTACAAACTGCCAGGCCCTAAGTTATGTGTTCAGAACTTCAGTGTCCCACGGAATCTTTTTTGTCGTTTTCCGAGTCACCGAACTTATTATAATGTTATGAATTTATTTGTATTAATAAATAATCTATTTTATCTATATGTTTAATATTTGTGTGTGTGCTTGTAGGAACTTTTATAAAAATAAAAACCTAAGATTATTTTGTTTGCCTTTCTTTTGAAGTGAATTTCTTTTTGTGAGTACCATATATGATAAGATAAGATAAGATATTTACAAAAAACATGGTGACATAAACAATACAATTAGGAACAGCCATATTTAACCAGAAGGCATGCAAAAGTTTAAAATACAGTAGAGATGCTAAGTACATAATAATAACAATGTCAATATAAAAATTAATCAACTATAATTACAATTTAATTATGAAGTATTTCAATAGTTATTTATTCACACAATTCTTCTGCAGTCACATAATTCGTATTGGAGTTAAATAAAAATTAAATGACATATTTTTCAAATAAATAATCATTATAAAAAGCAATCAAGAAATGCCTTTCTCCATTAAAAATTCCGTTACACTATAATACGCTTTGTCTACAAAAAAAATTCGAAGTTTTTTTTTAAATAACGTCAAGTTTAATTCTTTCCAGCTCTTCGGTAATTTATTGCAAACGACTGGCGCCATGTAGCAGACACTTTTGCGCATTAAAGTCGTTCTCGCACTAGGGAGACATAGCCTACTATTATCACGCCTATTTCGTGGAAATACGTCATCTATGCGGTCAAAACGGTCAGGGTTCAGCTTTACAAACACTGCCATTTCTAAAATATACAAGCATGGTAAAGTTAATATTTTATTCTGTTTAAAATATGGCACGCAGCTATCAGTACTTTGCAGTTTTAAAAATGACCGTATGCATCTTTTCTGTGCTTTGAATGCAGTTTCTCTTTCAGTGGAGTTGCCCCAAAAAATAACGCCGTATCGTAGGACTCAACTAAACCATGGTATGCAGACAGAAGTGCGTCTAGATTTACAATAGACGACAAAGTATGTAAAGCATAAGCGGAAGTGCTTAGTTTTTTGCAAAGTGACTCTATATGTTGTTTCCAACTTAGTTTTTGATCTATTTCTAGCCCTAGAAATTTAGTATTTGTTACACTGTTAACTGTATCACTATTATATTGCACATGCAGGTTGCTCTTATCTGGCATGCGTTGGTTAAAATGCATTATCTTTGTTTTGTTTATATTTATTCTTAAGTTATTTTCGTCTAACCATTTTATGATCGATTTTAAAGACATGTTAATTTCATTTTCGTATGTATCTACACTTTTCGAAGGTATTGTCACGATACTGTCATCTGCAAATAGGGTCATTGGTTGTTTAATGCATTCCGGTAAGTCATTTATATATAATATAAATAGCGGAGGACCCAACACACTCCCCTGCGGTACCCCGTAGCTAACTATACGTTCGTCTGATCTAAATACCTCGAGGTTTTTATTAACTATATTAATTCTATTAATTTCAGTTATTTGTCGTCTATTATGTAAATAAGACTGAACTAGGCCCAGGACATTACCCCTTATACCATAAGCTTCGAGTTTCTTCAAAAGTGTAGGATGGTGGACATAATCAAACGCCTGCGTCATGTCACAGAAAATGGCACAGACAGGGTTTCGTTTATCTACATTATTAATAACATTCTGTATAAAATCAAAAATCGCCATATTTATTGTTCTGCTGGGTCTAAATCCTTTTTGTTGTTCGCACAAAATATTGTTCTTATCTAAGTATTTGTATAGCTTCTTATAAATAAACTTTTCAAACATTTTTGAAATAATCGGAATCAGTGAGATTGGCCTATAACTTTCCATTAGCTCTCTATTTTCTCTCTTAAATATTGGTTTTATAATAGTTTTTTTTAAAGCATCTGGATATATGCCAGCACTTATACTAAGATTAAGTATGTAACTTAAATGTACACATATCTCACTAGCTACGGATTTAAAAATCTTTGTACAGAGGCCATCGTAACCTACGCTGTTTGTGTTTTTCAGTGACATTATTATTTTATATATATCATCTGGTACGCTTGGTGCCATGAACATTGACTCCCTTCTTGCGTCTATTTTCCTACTTGCTTTAGATTGGCTGCCGTTCATTAGTTTGGGCTGTATTTTATCAACAAAGTAGTTATTAAATGCATTAGAAATATTCTTTGGATTTGTTACAGTTTTATTACTAAATTTAATTTTATCAATAAGCTGGCTGGGAATATTGTGTTTTTGTGGTTTATAATTTGCCAGGTAGTTTTAGACATGTTTTTAGCTTTCATTATTTTATAATTGTTTTGTGCCTTTTGTGTCAAGTTTATTTATTTATTTTTTTATTTATTTACACTTTATTGTACACCAAGACAAAAATTATTCAAAAAGACATCTTATAACTAAAACAAACATACAACAGGCGGCCTTATCGCGATTCGCGATCTCTTCCAGGCAACCAAGAATGGAAAGTGACAGCCTGGACACAATATGGGGTTGCACTTGGTGCAAAAATAAAAAAAAATAAATAAAAAATTAGAAGAAATTAAGAAAGTAGGTACTAAATACAAAAAATAAAATAATAATAGATACATATATATTATATAGTTTATATTTTTTTTATACAATTTACAATAATTTTTAAACTTGGTTTTATTGACCTGACTAGGATTTAGTCTCAGTTGCCACAGAAGGTGTCTTTTCTTCCTGCTGCATAGTTTAACACCTTTGGACAACCACTTAGGTTTTTTTATAATATTAACTTTGACTCGAACAAACGGGAAACACAGGTCATAAAACAACCTAAAAGTGTCGATAAATGCATTATAGGCTATATTGGGATATTTTGTCTCATAGATCTCCGTAAATGAAATATTATTTATACAGGCTTTGAACTTAGCTATGTTCTCTATATTATAGTCTCTTCTGGTCGTGTACCAATAGTTAATAGAACACGTTTTTTTTACGGGGCATTGAAGCAGCTGCGCTGTGTGATCTGATAGAGCAAACTCTATTACTTCACTTTTACATGATTTATTATAATTGTGCGCAAAATTGTCTATACATGTCTGGCTGGCCATCCGTGTCGGCTGTTTAAATTCCAGTTTTAAATTAAAACTTAATAGTAGACATTCAAGCGTAGCAGAAATCCTACTCGGCTTTAGTACATCAATGTTAAAATCGCCAGAAATTACAATATTCTAACACCTAGTTTTTGATATTTCTTGTAGAAGTGTCTCAAGCTTATTCAAACACTCATCTAAATTATTTACATTTGGTACTCTATAAATACAAACGACAATTATCTTACAGCTAATCAGCTCAATGGCACAGCACTCAAATACACCTGGTGATGATAGTTTCGCTATTTTAGGCAGTTATTTCCATTTGTGCCCGTTTTTAATAAGAATACAAGATCCACCCCTTTTTAGGGTTCCGTACCCAAAGGGTAAAAACGGGACCCTATTACTGAGACTCCGCGGTCCGTCTGTCGGTCTGTCTGTCTGTCTGTCTGTCTGTCTGTCTGTCTGTCTGTCACCAGGCTGTAACTCATGAACTGTGATAGCTAGACAGTTGAAATTTTTACAGATGATGTATTTCTGTTGCCGATATAACAACAAATACTAAAAACATAATAAAATAAATATTTAAGTGGGCTACCATACAACAAACGTCATTTTTTTGCCGTTTTTTTCGATAATGGTACGGAACCCTTCGTGCGCGAGTCCGACCCGCACTTGGCCGGTTTTTTTCCTCTTTCTGCAATAAAACGCTGCTAAACAATAATTCGATATGAGTTGATTTTTTTAGATGGGGTAGTAAGAGCTTAGGTCTTAGCTTTTGTTTAGGTTTTAGCCTTCGTGCGGGCGTGTTCCCCTCCGACTGGAAGGAGGCTGGATTGGTCTTATTGAGGAAAGCAGGCCGGGACTCGGAGACTCCCTCTGCATACCGTCCCATTTGCCTGCTCGACGAGGTTTCCAAGCTATTCGAAAGAATAATTGCCGAAAGACTCGTTGGCCACCTGTCGCGAGTTGGTCCAGACCTTGCTGATTGCCAGTATGGCTTCCGGCAGCAGCGTTCAACAGTGGACGCAATCTTACGCGTCCGCTCGCTGTCGGAACAGGTTGTGTCCCGGGGTGGGGTGGCTTTGGCGGTAAGTTTGGATATCGTCAACGCCTTTAACTCCCTGCCCTGGGATGCCATTAGGGCGGCACTGGTACACCATGGAGTGCCACCTTACCTGCAGTGCATTGTCGGGGCTTACCTACGCGACCGGCGCATTCGCTATGTGGGCCGGGATGGTAGCGTGCATCGGAGGGAAATTACGTGTGTGGTTCCGCAGGGGTCGGTGCTAGGTCCTCCTCTGTGGGATCTCGCGTACGATGCGGTCCTACGTGTAGACCTCCCCGTCGGCGTTGATATCGTCTGTTATGCAGACGACACCCTGGTGTTAACCGGCGGGGATACCTTCGACGAGGCCATCCAGCTTTCCGAGCTCGGGGGCAAGAGTCGTGGCGTCGATCCGCGAGCTGGGTTTGGAGATAGCGCCTCATAAAACTGAGGCGCTATGGTTCCATAAACTGCCGAGGAGCAGGGAACCACCCAGCTCGTCAGTGACTGTTGGAGATGCGCAAGTCCAGGTGGGTCGATACATTAAGTATCTTGGCCTAACCCTGGACGGTCGGTGGGGCTTCGAAGAGCACTTCGAGCGCCTGGTCCCCCGCGTTGAAAAGGCAGTGGGTGCTTTGCATAGACTGCTGCCTAACCTCGGGGGACCACGGGAGCAAGTTCGCCGCCTCTACGCGGGTGTCGTGCGATCGATGGTCCTTTACGGGGCACCTGTTTGGTCAAGCCGATTATCAGGTGTCCGACGCTGCAGGACTAAAATTAATAGCCTGCAGCGGAAAATGGCCATTCGCATCGCACGAGGTTACCGAACGGTATCCTTTGAGGCGGCAACTCTCCTGGCACGCTTTCCTCCGCTGGACATTCTGGTGGACATGGATGCGAGGGTTTATAACCGAATACGCGCTATCCGCCAGAATGGTAATAGCGTGCCAGGAATCGCTATAGTAAGGCTGAGGCGGCAGGAACGGCGACACGCGCTCGAGCGGTGGCGCGAACGGCTACAGCAGCCGCAATACTCGCGCAAGCGCGTTGTCGAAGCCGTCCTGCCGCACCTCGAAGCCTG
Source organism: Orthosia gothica (assembly GCA_949775005.1). NCBI lineage: Eukaryota > Metazoa > Arthropoda > Insecta > Lepidoptera > Noctuidae > Orthosia > Orthosia gothica. The sequence goes on along the minus strand of OX459046.1, from coordinate 10,725,816 downwards.
GCTGAAGAGAGAGGAGCGCATCTCCTACAGGCTCACTCAGGTACTCACCGGGCACGGTTGCTGAATAGGATTGGGCGAGAGACCACGGCAAATTGCCACCACTGTGGAGGCGACCTTGACTCTGCACAGCACACGCTAGAGGAGTGCCCAGCGTGGGCCTCTGAGCGGCAGGTCTTGGTCGCCAGGATCGGGCGAGACCTGTCTCTGCCAGCAGTTGTGAGGGCCATGCTGGCAGAGACAGAAAACTGGAGGGAAATGGCATCCTTCTGTGAGACGGTGATGGTACAGAAGGAGGCTGCCGAGCGGGATCGTGAGAGGGCGGATCCCACTCGGAGAAGAAGGCGTCGTTGAGGCAACCGCCTTGATGCCTAAAACGCCGAAACCCCGCCTGCTGCATAGGTAGGCGGGACTCCGGGGTCATGGGCGGTCAGATTGGGGGTTCTGTTTGCTCACAAAGTGACTCCAGGAAAGACGGTGGCACAGTGGTCACGTGCTGCCGTGCACAGCGAGGCTCAGGGGAGGTGCATTATTTATCTCCCCAGTGATGTGCCCTAACAGGCGTTGCACAGAGGGGGTTCCGGGGTGGTCTTTTGAGAGGTAACGGGGTCCCTTCTACGTGCTGATGGTGATCACCGGGGTGGTTTTAGTGAGGTAAAAATCCCACACTCCCTGGTCTTTCCCCAAAATTCCAGGCGCCTTTTGAAGGTTTCCCCCCGTAAACAAAAAAAAAAAAAAAAAAGGTCTTAGCTTTTGGAGGACCTTAACCGTGTTAGTTACAGGATAACGTTCTTACTCACACAAAATTGCATTTTGAGATGCCTTATCATAAATGAAGCAAAAGGACTATGTAAGAATCTAAGGATCGAAGCAGGTGGCATTCTGTACTTCTTGCCTACTCCCGCGGGCATGGTACGGAAAAAGGAGTGCGACTGACAGGATTAAAATTGACTGAATGTCTGCACCCATTCCCCATAGCATACCTTAAGACATTAATACTATAAAAGCAAATAAAATAGACCCTTAAAGTCTGTAAACCAATCATTGAAACTATTTCGCCGTATTAAGCTTCCATATTTAACACTAATGTCGATCAAGGGGTTTTGCCGGACCTCATGAAACACAGTAAATTAGTTTCATTGTTTAAATCCGGGGATAGCAAAGAAGCCAATAATTATAGACCCGTGTCAATTCTGCCGGTTCTCAGTACGGGCCTCGAAAAGTTAACGCTCAACCAATTGTTGCGTAATTTTAACAAACATTCCATCTTTTATAATCTTTCAACAGTACGGTTTCACCAAAGGGCGTTGCACAATTGCACAACTGACTGAGAGTCAGTGCCGCGTTGCTATTGAGATGTGCGGACGTCTTAAATATTTTGTCGTGTCACAAATTTCTAAAAGTACCTAATTGTTTCTTAGTCGTTTAGAAACGTACGTGAACGAGTTTGTATATCTAGGAAGTATGTTCACAAGGGATGGAAAGTTTGAAGAGGATGTGGAAAGGAGAGTGAATGAAGTGAATGGTGCTATGCATGCAGTTGTGACCAGCAAGTCGATGTCTCCGGAAGCTCGACTCGCCGTTCACAACAGCGTGCTGGTGCCTACACTTATGTATGGAAGTGAAAGCTGGGTATGGCAAAAAAGGCATGAAAGTAGGATTAATGCAGTAGAAATGCGCTCCTTGCGGAGTATGTGTGGTGTAACTTTAACTGATTGATTGCGGAATGAGGTAATAAGGCAACGTTGTGGTTTAAAAGAAGATGTAGTGACTAAAATTGAAAAGGGTATGTTAAGATGGTTTGGCCATGTTGAGAGGGTGAATGAAAGTCGACTAACGAAAGGTATTTACAAGGCAGACGTGAATGGAAACGCCGGGAGGGGACGCCCTAGAAAGACATATATAGACCTTATAGGTGATGTTCTTCAGAAAGGCCAAGTGGGCAGTACCCATAACCGACGTGTGTGTATGACTAGATGTATGAATGTGTGTGAAGCAAAAGAAGTATGTAAGGATCGTAGCAGGTGGCGTTCTGTAGTTTCTGCCTACCCCCATGGGAAAAAGGCGTGAGTTTATGTATGTATGTATGTATGTCGTTTAGATAATGGATAGATTTGGAAGATTGTAACGGTTAGGGGCCAGGCAGGTAAATTAAACTCTCGAAGAGAGGGTAGATACAAAAATTTATTTATAAAAATATTATATAAAATAAAAAATAGAAACCCAGCAAGAGACTGGTGTGAGTTCTCGATATCGAGCGCGTGTTAGGTTCTAGACCGCCGAAAGAAAACCACTATCCTGTAGTTCCAGAACGTAGGTGACTGGTGGCAGCCAGGTAGGTAGGTCGATCTTCGTATCGGAGGGTAGCACGTAGGGTAGTCCAGCCTCAGCCCTTGTAGCAACACGGAGGATTGTCCGTGTCCGTGTCCAATACCAATTTGGGGTTACACTGAGATTAATTAATTTTCTATTGTCCACGGTAATGTGCAGGTAATGCAAGAAATATTTCTTTCTACGTGACTATAAGAAGGTGGCAGAGGTATGATTAGCCTATTCCGACACTGTCACTCTCTGCTGCGTAGTGTCAAGTGAACGCCGGTCGAGACTGACTGGACTGACCGATCTCGAACCGCAGGAAGTCCGCGAGCGTCAGTCATACCTATTGAGAGGGAAGTCAACTACCAACATTCAACAAAACAGTTCCGTGCGCGGAGTCTGCGACAGTATTTAATTACTCATTGCAGTATTGCCAGTTAAAAACATCAGCTGCAAGCGCAATTAGGTACTTTTTATTTCCTATTTTTTTCTACTCAGATTCAGATGCGTTAGCAGCCGAGTACAACGTTACAGTACCCCCCTTGTTAGCGTAGGATTTTTCCTAAATAAAATCCGCCTCTACTGCTTCTGAAGACACTTCATCAACGTTGCTCATTCATTCTTTCCCCTTTCATTCTTCACACTTCACTCATTCATCATTTGATCGGCAGTAACACCTTAGTTCCGGTGTTACCGCATTCTAACATTTGAAGTGTCCCGTTTAAAATTCAGTACAAAACACTCCCGCGAATCAAGTGTTTTTTTTTTTTTTTGTTAAGTACTGAGCAGTCTACATACAACCAATTCTTTATTGATAATTTAACTAGGATGCTAATGTTCACGCTTATTTAGAGTTGAACTACTCTGTAGAATACTTATGGTGTAGGGCCATTGGTATTGGGAAAAGAAATCAATGGGGTAGAGCCATGATTGCTTTCGTACTATGGTTGTAGGACCGATAGTAATAATAGTACTATAGGAATTAATGTCATTATAGATCATCTTCCTATGAATACTGTTTGCATAGACTAATAATTATATAATTTTAAATATAAATAAATAATAATACGAGCTGTTAAAATTTGGTTATATGTAGGTAGACGGTTTTAGCAGTACGTAAGTTTGGGTTGGTAATTTGTTGGTTTTTTATTTGATTATAAGTATTATTTAGTTTTAATTAGTTATTTGATAGAATAATCATAGTTGGGTAGTTATAGTCAATGATTTGCATTAAGCTGTTTTTTTTTTTTCATATTGTTTGTATGTTTAGTAATAAGTTTAGTAATAAGTATTTAGTCCTTGTAATTGGTTAACTTCATATCTTTAATATGCCATTGGCCGATAGATTTGCCCGACGAATCCGCCAATTCGTATACTAATGGTGATTTTTTTCCAATAATTTGGCATTTAATAAATTTTGGGGCTAACTTCTTAGTAAAATATTTATCTTTGTCACTTTGATAGAAGGTTCGCTTCCATACAATATCACCTATATTGAACTCTGCTGGTTTCCTACGTAAATTGTATGTCTGTCTGTTTCTGGCGTGTGCCTGGATAAGCGCTGCTTGCACCTTGTTAAAGATAGAAGATAGATAGCCTAAGTTTTCTGCATAAGAATCGCGAGGTACAAAAACAACATCTTCATTGTTTTCTGTATTGATGTAGTGTGAACCACATGTAACCAGTTCACGTCCGTATACCAGAAATGACGGAGTATAGCCGGTTGTTTCATTTACAGAACTATTTATTGCAAATTGAATCTTTGGTACTAGTAGATCCCAGAGACGTTGATCGTCTGCAATAAATGTAGAAATTGCAGTCATTACCGTTTTATTGTAACGTTCAACTGTGTTGATGTGAGGTGAGTATTTTGGAGTAAAATGTAAATTGGGAACCTTATATCTGGTAGTCATGTTTTTGAGAGTAGCACTAACAAACTGTTTTCCATTATCAAGTATAATAGTAGAGGGAATCCCATGTACTAGAAATACATTTTCTTCTAGAATTCTAGTAACGATTTCCGCGGTAGCTCGCTTGATAGGAAATAATAGGCAATATTTAGTAAAACAGCACGTAATGACGAATATATAACAATTTTGCTTTCTCGAAGGTGGTAAAGGTCCGACAAGATCTATACTAATAGTTTGGAATGGCCTAGAGCATACTTTAGGCTCCCCCATTTTTCCCAAAGGGGCATGCATGGGTTTGATGTTTATGAGCTATGCACGCATCGCAAGCTAAAATAAATTTCTGAATGTCTGCGTGCATGCTTGGCCAGTAATAACATAAAGCAAGACGTTTATAAGTTTTAAAAACACCCAAGTGCCCTGCAGAAGGTTCGGAATGATTCTTTTCTATTACGGTACTACGGTATTCCGCGGGTACTACTTCCTTCCATTCAAATTCCCTGCGCAATGGACACATAGATTTCATGTACCTATATAACTTCCCGCTTTTAATTATATAGTTAGGAAACGAGGTAGGGGAAGATTGACAACCATTAAAGATGTTGAGGTACCACGTAATCAGGTAATCTGGAACTACGTTTTCAGAACCACGGCGGTGTCTTATTTCGAAATTATACGCTGATAGCCGTACACCCCAGCGTGCTAAATGACCTGTAGGGTTACTTAATTTCAAAAACCATTTAAGAGCAGAATGGTCGGTGTAAACGATAAATTTTTGTCCGTTTTCCACGTAACAGCGCCAGTGCTCAACCGCCACTAGAACAGCAAGAGCTTCACGCTCGGTAGTGCTATAGTTGCGTTCTTGGCTGGACAAAGACTTGCTCATGTAGGCTATGACTCTTTCCTTACCATCAATATTTTGTGTCAATACACCACCAATACCGTAGTCGCTCGCGTCGGTGTGAATTTCAAACGGTTTAGAATAATCGGGGCACGAGAGTACTGATGCTGATACTAAGCATTCTTTTAATTTATTAAAAGCTGTATCAGTATCTTTAGACCACACAAACGGTGGTGCTTTTTTGCCTTGTGAAGTTAGTTTGTTCAGTGGTGAGGCCAAAGAACTAAAATTTGGTATAAACCTGCGATACCAAGAGGCTGCGCCCAAGAATCGACGAACTTCTTTCCTGTTAACGGGGGTAGGATAATTTTTAATAGCGTCTACTTTTTCTGGGTCAGCATGTAAGCCGTTAGCATCGACTACATAGCCTAAATATTTCAGTTTTTCACGAAAAAATTGACTCTTTTTAAAGTTTATGGTTAAGTTTGCTAATTTTAATTTATTTAATACAAGAAGTAGTAGTGAAATATGTTGCTCGAAACTAGATGACACAATGATAATATCGTCGACAAATACAAAAACGCGGTGTTCAAATTCCGGTCCATAGAACAAAATGTCCACTAAACGTTGTTGTGTGGCTGGTGCGTTAGTAAGACCAAATGGCATAGATTTGAACTGGTAAGTACCACGGGTTGGTATGTAGAACGCGGTCTTGCACCTGTCCTGCTCATTGATCAAAATTTGCCAAAAACTTTTAGATAGATCTAAGCTGGTTAAATATTTAGCGTCGCGTAAATTATCAAGAATTTCAGAGATGTAAGGCAAATTATATGCATCTTTCTTTGTGACGGCGTTTAATTTTCTGCTGTCTAAGCAAAACCTAAGCTCACCAGTTTTTTTTGGTGTGAGTAGTACAGGTGATGACCATGGACTCTCGGCAGGTTCAACTACATCATCCTTTAGCATTTCATCTAGTTGCTCCACTAATATCCGTTGCTTCTCTGGAGACATACGATAATACCGTTGACGAATGGGAGCAGCCTCTCCAGTGTCTATGATATGCTTTATTAGAGAAGTACGGCCAAGACCTCGTACTTCGTATGATATTTCTCGGAACTGTGAAATTATATTATCAGCTGTGATTCTCTGGTCTTCTGATAAATGATCATACGACTGAAGATGTTCCGAGCAATCTGGCTTCAGTTCAGCTAACTGAGCGTCTGACTGATTTAAAAATAGTATATTGTTTAAGTGAGTAGGAAATAGACTGAATTTTCGCCAAAAGTCCATGCCTAGGATTAATGAATTTTTTATTTCCGGAATGATGTGGACATTTAAATTATGTATTTGATTTTCAAATGCAAAAGGCATTGAAATAAAACCCAAGGAAGAAAGTCTTTGTCCACCCGCTGCAACAAATGTCATAGGTTGACTGATGTTCGATTGGCATTTTGATGGAATCAAACTCTTATGGAAGTCGTTTCCCATTATAGTAACGGCAGAACCTGTATCAAGTAACCCAATGACCGATTTATTGTTAACACTAACTGAGACATAAGGCCGTGTGTAATCTCTTCTAGTGTCACGGATCGAAGAAACAGAATAGCATGAAAAGAATTTTGTAACAGTTTTTAGCCAATTTTCCCAATCATTTCTATCGAAATTATTGGTACCATTACTTCTGCCGCAACCCTTGCCACCTAGTTTTTTTGTCATGTTAGAGTGGCAATTGGTACATTCTGGAAATTTCACACCTTCCTTTCCACACTTAAAGCAGATAAGGAAATGTGGTTGTTTACATGATCCCAATGAGTGTGATTTAGATCTGCACCTAGGACAATATACGGGTTTGTTCTTATCTTTAGACGCATGGGATATTTCATTGACGTGTAAATTGGTATTAGTTTCGCTGGTATTTTTATTTTTGAAGTTATTATTATCGTAATTATTTTTAGTGTAGTGAGATTTAAAATTAAAATTTGTATTTTTGTAGTTAGTAGAATGACTACTGCTCGGTTGTTTTTTATACGCGAATTCTGGTGCTAAGGTTTCGGCAGTGTCCTTAGGCGGTTCGCGAAACTGTTTGAGCCTAGTTTGTATGTTTTCGTAATTTCTACATAGTTTTTGAAGACTACTTATATCGGTTATATCTGCAGAGGACGCCAGCGTACTAGCATAGCAAGGTCGAATGTTATGCAATAATATCTCTAATTGATCCTCTTCAGCCAACTGCCTATCCAAACGAGAAAACATGCCGCGCATAATAGAAATGTAAATGGTTATATTTTCTAGTTCACCCTGTGTGCGTGCTCTTATTTCGGATAAAAATTTGTAGTCGAAGTCACTTTGACTAAAATCTTGCTTAAGCAAATCAACAATATCATCCCAAGTACTAGCCCGCTCCCTAACACATCTGAACCAGTGTAGAGCATCGTCTGTAAATATCTCATACGCGAAAGAGACCATTTGTTCGCGAGGTATTGCTCTGCTCAAAATAAATTCTTCTACCCTCTGAATAAATGCTCGGACGCAAGTTTTTCCGGAGAATTTCAGTTTGCCAATCTCAGAAAACAGCCTACGCTCGCAACTGACAGCGACATTAACTGGATTTGTTTCATGGATTGGCTCTGGTTTAGCAGACACCTGAAGCTGAGTGGTCGAGGCAGTTTGTGGCTTAAGCAAAGTCATATCCTTATATTGGGTATTGAAGTTAGACAAGCAAATTTTATACACTTCCGCTACATCTCCGGCTGTGTAATTGATTCGATTTAGCCGATGATATACGTGGTGCAATAAGGTTTCAGTGCGAATGTACAAATTTCTTTCAAATTTTGATTTAAGGGTTTTTATACTATTATGTGACTTTAACAGGGACTCTTTGACCGCTTTTAAGTCTTCAATTGGATCTAAATGTGATTCTAAAATATCTTCTGAAGGGAGGGTAGTTGACAATTTTACAATTTGTTTTCGCAGCTCGTTTACGGAATCGGCACTTACTCCACCTCGTACCGCTACTTCGTATTCTAGTTCCGCCTTTTGTAACGATAAAAATTTTATGTGATAGGACATATTCGTTATATTTCAAAAGAAAAAGAGACAATAAAAAACAATAGTACAATTTCACAATTTACCCGAGAGGTGTGTGTTGCAAAATTCACATATACGAAATATAAATAGTTAAACACAAACAGAGTAACAGAACAAAATCAAATACTCAAGCTACCAAAACGTGCATTAGAAATAAAATTGTGGGTAGTTTAAGATTTCTATAGTTTAATTTTATCAAAATGATACGCGAGAGCAAGAAGAAATATCACTTTTGGCAACTTGTAATCATGGTATTACACTAACACTACTGAAATAGACAGCCAGCACCAAGAAAACTAAAAGAAATGCCTAGCAGAAAAAAACCAAACACGACTCGATATCTACCACTAGTATGGGCGCCACTGTAACGGTTAGGGGCCAGGCAGGTAAATTAAACTCTCGAAGAGAGGGTAGATACAAAAATTTATTAAAAAAATATTATATAAAATAAAAAATAGAAACCCAGCAAGAGACTGGTGTGAGTTCTCGATATCGAGCGCGTGTTAGGTTCTAGACCGCCGAAAGAAAACCACTATCCTGTAGTTCCAGAACGTAGGTGACTGGTGGCAGCCAGGTAGGTAGGTCGATCTTCGTATCGGAGGGTAGCACGTAGGGTAGTCCAGCCTCAGCCCTTGTAGCAACACGGAGGATTGTCCGTGTCCGTGTCCAATACCAATTTGGGGTTACACTGAGATTAATTAATTTTCTATTGTCCACGGTAATGTGCAGGTAATGCAAGAAATATTTCTTTCTACGTGACTATAAGAAGGTGGCAGAGGTATGATTAGCCTATTCCGACACTGTCACTCTCTGCTGCGTAGTGTCAAGTGAACGCCGGTCGAGACTGACTGGACTGACCGTTCTCGAACCGCAGGAAGTCCGCGAGCGTCAGTCATACCTATTGAGAGGGAAGTCAACTACCAACATTCAACAAAACAGTTCCGTGCGCGGAGTCTGCGACAGTATTTAATTACTCATTGCAGTATTGCCAGTTAAAAACATCAGCTGCAAGCGCAATTAGGTACTTTTTATTTCCTATTTTTTTCTACTCAGATTCAGATGCGTTAGCAGCCGAGTACAACGTTACAAGATCTTTGAGTATAGAGTCGAGTACACCAGAGGAAAGTGTTATAAATAAAGATATAATGGAGAATATGAGGGAAGACATAACTATAAAAAGAAATTCGATAGAGGTGGAAAGTGGAAATCAGAGAAATGTTGAGAAAAGGGTGAGAGAAGATAGTGAAGAAATCATCGAAAAGGAAGAAGGTTTTACCACCGTAACCAGAAAGCCGAAAAGACTATTACGTAGTAATTCGCACAATAACAATTGTAAGAATAATGTGGGTAGTTATGAAAATAACGCACAACAAGCAAAACATTTTGAGGTATGCCTTACATCTAAAACAGTACTTCCAAAAATGGTTGGTATGGCCAAATTATTGAAGTTTCAAAATATAAACAATATCCTTAAAATTAAATATATAAGTCCTTACAAAATGTTTATCATACTAAAATATATTGAAGATACAAATGAAGTACTTAATTGCCAAAAGTTTAAAGAATTAGAATTTAGATGTCAAAGAACAGATCAACTAAATATTATTTATGGCATTGTCAGAAATCTTGACTTGGACAAAAAGAAGAACGAACTTGCAGAAATATTTCAAAGTGAAGCACATATTTGCGCGGTCAAAAGACTGAAAAGATTGAATGAAGACGGGCAGTGGATCAATAGTGAAGCTATTCGCATCGCATTTAAGGGTGCAACATTACCTTCACATATATATGGATATGGGTGTCGTTTTAAGGTTGAATCTTATGTGTTTCTTGTTACCCAGTGTTGAGGATGTTGAAAGTATGGCCACATGAAACGTTTTTGTCCTACGCAGAAAATAATATGCCCTAAATGTGGTAAAGGACATGATAATTGCGAAACCAAAGATTTCTCATAAATTAATTGTAAAGGCCCGCATATGGCATTAAACAAAAGTTGTCCAATGTATCTCAAAGAGAAATTGATCCGAGACATTATGAGTAAGGATAGGTGTTCTTACAAGGTAGCGCTAGACTTCTATTTGAAACAATTAAGAAAAAAATGTGAAAATTATTCCTGTTAATGTTGAAGGACGGGGAAATAATGGGTCTACCTTTTATAGCAGAACTTTTTATGTCATAATATTATTATGCATAACAACGGATAGCATAAACATCATTTCGCAGAAAATCGTTTGGCATACACTCATTTATCATACATTCAAACTTAACACCAATTTCCACCACATCACCATCACATCACAGTCAGAATCGTCTTTTGGCATACATTTCATATCCATATTAATTGAAATACTCATCTATCACATTACAGATAATGCACAGTTTTTTTGTATTTTTTACCATAATAAAAGATTGATTGAACACATTTTTTGTGTTTTGTTTCGCTGTATGAAGCATGCAAACCTGCAAACAAGCATACACCATGCATGCAGCATGCAAACAAGCATACACCATGCATGCAGCAAGCATGCAGCATGCAAACAAGCATACACCATGCATGCAGCAAGCATGCAGCATTCAAACAAGCATACACCATGCATGCAGCATGCAAACAAGCATACACCATGCATGCAGCAAGCATGCAGCATGCAAACAAGCATACACCATGCATGCAGCAAGCATGCAACATGCAAGCAAGAATGCAACATGCATTCAGCAAGCATGCAACATCCAAGCAAGCATGCAAGTGAGCATGCAGCAAGCATGCAACATGCAGCAGGCATGGTTTCTGTCACGGCTCCGGCGCTGCGGGGCTCCCGCGGGCCCACGCGAGCTTGTCGTCGCAGATGGTTTTAACGCTCACCACCGCAGCTTCGGCTTGCTGGCCGGCTTCACCGGCCAGCCTCAGCCGCGGCGGCGACCGTTGTTAAACCACCTGCTCCTCAGCTCGCAGGCCGCCTCGCCCCTACGCGCCTACGCATGCTTAAATTACACTCTAGGGGTAGGGCAGACAAGACTACGTGGAGTCGGTTTTGCAGCGATTCGTTTCTGTCACTAACTTTTGTAACACAAAATAATGACTTTTTAAGACAGTGTACCAATTTCAATTTAAGATTAAAAATGCTATTTTATAGAAATGCCTAATAAAATTATTCCAAATGAATTTCTGCCATCTTAAAAGTAAGCCATTGTAAATTCGGACTTAGAAACATTCGGCCAAACAATAATTATACTAAAAATAAAATATGCCTTAAGAATATTCGTTTAAAGAAGATTATGCCAAGAAATTTCGGAGTATCAAGATTCTGCCAGATAGAGGGAACCCGGAAATAATATCTTCAACCTCGATTTCACATAATAGAAGTTACAGGGCTTCTCTGACACCCTTAGAAGCACCAATTTATCCAGTGAATACGTACATAGAATCAAGTGCTTCGCTAGAAGAAGCCAGTGCAGGCGAAGAATAAGCCTTTGAAAATAGAACTCTCTCATCCAAACCAAACAAGAAGAAAAAGAAAATACAGAATGAGAAGAAAAAAGAACAAATAAAAAAGGGTACAAAGAAAAATGAACAAGAACGACAGGAAGAGAAAAATATTAAAGAAATAGTAGAATAAAGGCCCAATAAAAACGAATACATATCCAAGTTGAAGATTTTTTACAACAAGGTTAAAGAAATATGGTTGGAAGATTATTCAACATCACAAAAGGTGAAGAAGGGTTTAAGATTAGTACTAGAAGAAATAATGATATATGTTATTGCTTATTTTAGAGATTGGGATAGTGAAAGTAAATTGTTTAGTTTATTCAGAGATGGATAATATTCTCATTACTACTAATATCAACATATGTCAGTGTCATATTCATGTAGCTATTTTAAGCGAAACATGGTTGGATGCCGACAGCCGCATAAATATTAGTGGGTATAATGTCTATAGAAAGGATAGGTATGACTCATACGGAGGAGTAGCGATTATTTCACATAACTAAATCTTTAAAAACTCTCATTGTTCCTGTAAGTGTGACTAATTCAGGTATAGAAATATTACATATTAAAATCCTTAATCGTAAATTAATCCATCATATAATTTCTGTCTACTGTCCGTCCTCTGTGAGAACCTCGCAATCAGTTTGGGAAAATATTTTATCAAAATTTTCGAAAAATGCTGTTATGGCGGGTGATTTTAATGGACATCACGCCTGCTGGTCCAGTAAAAATGATTCTAGGGGCCAACAATTGTTCAAAGCTACAATTGAAAACAATTATATATCACATTGAGATAATATGTAGTGCGTAGTACATTATTACCTCAATGATATATCATTGAATAATGGCGATCCCACCAGAATGAAACTCGTGAATGGTTTTTACAAAAAACCTCCCCTGATGTTTCTTTCTGTACCACAGACATAGCAGTCAATGGTTCCTGCCTGGAGTGTCAGTAGTGAAAGCCTATCCAATTATAAAAATCACATTTATAGGTCTACCAGAATCTCATGGCATTTTTTTTATATTTAAATATGATTTTCATATGGCAATGTCAATTGTCAGCTGTCAAATCAAAGTACTTGATGTGTCAACCGCTGCTGAAATTTTTTGATATTATCTTGAAAATTTGTTATTTTTGTAAAAATGTCGAAAACCCACTTCGATCTCAAGCGAGACATATTGTTTTCAATGTGTATCATAAAATAAGGGAAGAAGAAGGCGTAAATTAAACGCAATCTTTGATTTTAAAGTGCGTCGTAGAGTGGACCGGTAAGTTGGACTGACATGTTTTGATACTTTTAGTTCATTTTATATTTTTCTTACTTAATTTTTATTTCTTTTCATTACTATTATATGGTAAATCGTAGGTCAGGGCACATCGAATGATGGCCGGAAGGAAATGGCAACAGTAATGTAACTGTTACTAATTCTTCGACAAGATATTGATTTTAACGGAGATTGAGAATCTTTGACGTAAGGAAAATATTAAGTAATAATCTGCGCCCTGCAGTGGGACGTGTATAAAGACGGGAGTTTTTGGCGGGATTTTGTCGAGTGAAGTTCAGTGGCTGTTAATATTATTAGCAAATTGATTCCAAGTGGATATTGTGATATATTATTGGTGTAGTTTTGTGTCTCAACTGTCTACGCAACGGGACAATTTGTAAAATCATTGACAGAAGCGATCTCGGGATAGTGAAGCGGAGTATTTTATTGTAGTATTGACTGCCTCTGCAAAGCTTACTGGAAAGACAGACTCGATACAATTTGCTGCCAAATACTCCAAAAATCATTAGAATCTGTTACATCCGCATTCTAATACTAAAGAATAAATATAAGATCCAAAACTCTTTCCAAAGACGTGGCTAAAAGGTCCTAGCATCCAGGCCATAAAACTTACATACAAAAAAAGTATACATAGACTGATGATGATGAATGACTCTATGTAACATGATACATTTTATTATTGTTTACAGACTTTATACATCAAGAGATTGGTTTTGTTCGCGACGATACGTCACCATTTAGATAGGTAGTCGTATGTAAAATGTAAAAAGTTAAATCAAAAAATCAAAAAACCCGACTGCTTTAACTTTTTTTATTTATAAGTTTTTAGTTAAGTTTTTTACGAATTAGATACATTTAAACATATAAGTATTTTATATTTTTAAAATCACCTCTTAAAACCCTTTATTTTGATACCCCACACAATGGGTTTGGAAGAAAAAAAAAATTTGGGACCCCACAATATGGCGCCCAAAAACCGCCATTTTTCTATTGTCCAATTTTAACGTAGCCTATGACACTCGCAGGGTTAAGACGAATCGATTGACGTATGAATCATCAAAATCGGCCAACGCGTTTGGTCTCTGGAACGCCACATAGGAACAAACATACATACATATATACATACATACATAGACTGATAAACACATTACCCTCCTTCGGCAGTCGGGTAAATAGTATTGACAGACACACGTCTGCTCACCCCAGAGCGCCATCGCATACTAAGCGATGTCGGTAGGTGAAAAAACCTTTTATAGTAAAGCTCGTAACTAATTTTCGTTCATGTTTTTGAGACACTAAAATTATATTTTATGTGTCTATCAGTATGTAATAGAGTCATATAGTTTAATAACAATAAATTAGAAGTATTAATATGCATACTGATTGTGTTATTACGGAAAGAAACAAGTATTTAACTCCGTAAACACAACCGCCATCGACGGCCGATTAGTTCACAATGACCCGTAAGATTTTTTTTTTTTTTTTTTCTAAGTGGCGTCTCGCAGATTCAATCTAAGTGATTGGCTACTGCTTAACCGGACTGACCTACGGAGACTAAGCTATATTATAGCCTCCAGCAAGGCACAAATAAATTCTAAACCTAAGCGACATCGCTACCCCAGTTGGGGTCGAACCTCGGCTCAGGGCGTCGCTGGGGGACAGCTATGCTGGATCTAGATTAATGAATTTACTTTCCGTTCGTAAACTACCTAAGTGGAGAAGAACGGATAAGAAACTCCTTTATATCTAATAATTTAACTAATGCTCAGCTAATCGCGGGCTGGCGGGAATTTATTGAAGGAACACGCGACGGGCCTCTACGGTGAGGACGGAACGAATCGGTTTGTATTTCTACGTTTGTTTTCTACTCCCTACGGCTCATAACGAGCAGATTGGAGGGGTCATGGGTCAGAGAATAAGCCTCAATAGGCGAAATGAGAGAATTTAAAGAATTACGCCCTTATTGCGCAACTTACAAATCGAAAGGGCATGGGTCACGCCTTATGCGCTTTCCCATTGACCGTTTCGAAAAACAAGGCTATCTAGCTCTCTTGTTATTGTAGGATACCTACGAAATAGGGCTTGGGACTCTGCTGGGTTGGGTTTGATACCCGTCGCTTCGATCTTTTGGATCTCAGCGGCCAGCGATCGGGCAGCGTCTGTCATCCAGATCGCGTACGCACCGATGACAATATCGGCGACGCTGCGATTGGGGTCAGGCACAAATTGGGTCAGGCTCGCGGCGGCGGCAGTGGTGGAAGCCACATGGCGACCTTGAGCGGGCATGGGGGTGGCTGGGGCCTGGGGGGCCGGGCTGAGGGTTGGCGCCGGTATGGGGTGATCCATCAGACCTGGGATGGTCTGCTGGTTGGTCTGGGGGGCCACCATTTGGTGGTTGAGTTTGCCCCATGGCGACTGCCTTTGTGGGGCTAGACGGGGGGGGACTTGGGATGAGGGGGCTGCGCGTGATTCGCGGGCCCCAGCGCGCTTGGCCATTTTGGGCGCAAGTTTGGGGGCTCGAGGGCACCCCTTATAGTTGGCCGTGTGACCGACTTGGTCGCATAGCACGCAGCTTGGGGGCTCCGTGCAGTCGGCGGGGTTTTTGGGGCGGGGACAATCCTGCGTGCCATGGTCCCCTCGGCACTTTACGCACCTTGGGGTGGCGAAACAGTTTTTCTGACTGTGACCATATAATTGGCAGCGATGGCACTGACCAACTACGAAAGGACGATATGGTTTCTCAATTGAGATACCGGACAGCGAGCACAGGGATTTAATTCCGAAAATCGGGTTATGGGACTCGGTAGGGCTGCACTCGACCACTACCATGTCGTATTCTTGTCCACCTCTAGCTCTATGCATGCGGTGTACAGATAGGACGGGGACTTTTTGTGCGATTAAATGAGCACGAATATCATTGATCGGAATTTCCTTTGGGATACGCCGAATCACCACGCGGGTGGGCGCCTCCTCAGGGAGCGTGTAAGTATGAAAGGGTATCTTAGATACCCTCAGGAATTTAGTGAGATTCCTGAAATCGGTCGAAGTTGGGACTTGGATCTTAATGCCCATCTGACAGGAGACGGCATTTACGTAACTAATCTTGCGTTCAGTGCACGATTTAGATACATCGGTCCACTTTTCTTTATCGTGGAGAAATATTGGCGGGGGCTTGGGGATTTTGGGGACTTTAGTCGGACTGGGGGCGCGGCTCGACCCTTGAGAGGCGTCGGCGATGGTCATAGGACTGGCAGAGCGGCTAGAGCGCGGGGTAGTGGTGAGAGGGGTGGGGGCGGGGGAGGACTGCACGTCGGAGGGGGTGGATGGCATAGTTGGGGACTTTGTGGGGGACGCTGTCACTTTTTTGATCTTGTTTTGACCCTTGCCAGACTTGCCCTTCTTCCTCTTCTTCTTACCATCCACGTCAACATGAACGCTGCCAGAGGAGGAGGAGAGGTCATCAGATGTCTCATAATCGTCAGAGTCCATAGCGGACTCATCGATCACGAGCGCGAGAGGTGATGTCGGACTGTCGTCCGTAGCGGGCGGGGGTGAGGCGGAACTTTCGTCCGAAGCGGGCGGGGGCGGGGGCGGGGGGCGCCATAAGGGTCCCACTGGGCCAGGGAGGCGAGGATAATTTTAAGCCTCCTCCGGTTTTCCTTGCGCGGACTGGGATCGTCCGACAGCAAGTCCTCGACTAAGTGAATCAATAACTCTACGGGATGCATAGCTATTGATGATAACACCAGTGCGAGTGATAACAAAAAGTAAACAAAAGATAAGATAGGATACTGTAAACAATATCTTATCTTATCTAACAGGGACTGATAACGATGTCCCCGGGTAGGTACGCCCGGGGATGTGTGAACCTACCCTCCCAGTCGGGCTAGACTGGGAGGTGAGTACCTAGGTGAGCCCTAAGCTTGCTATACCTATCACCAAAATGACCCGTAAGATGGCGGCGCTTTGTATTTATACTAAAACCAGTTGGTATAGAATTTTGATAACTTTAAACTCATGTTTTAGGGGTTTTTACATAGTTTATAGTGCGCATATAGCGCTTATGTGTTAGAATTATACATAAGGTACCTTAGTTATATATGATAAATGTATAGGTTTAAGGAAATAAAAATATTTTGTTTACTTATTTTAGACCCCCCGTTTTGAGCAGGGTACCAGATAGTGCTATAGGTATTCTATTCACCAACCAATCAGATTGCTTCCTTACACATAATTGTTTTGTTAGGAAACACCATCTAGGTGTTCTAGATAGGATGGCTAGATACCATGACTGAGAAATTATACATAATAGCAGTACATGGCCAGTCTTAATGCATTTTCACTCTAAAAAGGGAAATATACATACATTTTACTCAAGTAAGTGTTTAGAAAATTCGATACAAGCCATTTAGCGCTTCTAGGTGACCTAGAATTTTGTCTAGGCCCTATAAATAGATAGCACCTATGTAATTCTAGTACATAGACATCACTTGCTTCAAATAATGTGTCTGTGTATGCATGGACGTTTCTATGCGTCTGCCGATGGGTCACTACGTCCAGGGACACTTGGTGCCTGGTCAGTTATAGATATGCTGTCTGAAGCATTACCTTCGTGGACCCTCAGGCAGGCGCCTAGACTCATGACACAGAGCTAGTATATAGGTGTATATAACGCACACAGACACATTAAAGCTGTGAGACGACGTAAGATTTCGTATTCGGCCGCTTCCCGGCACCTTAAGCTGCAGAAAGGCTGGTGGTACACCCATCAGGGTACCGCCATTAGACAGCCTAGTCTTCCAGCTACCCAACCACACTTCCGCAAGAAGCTTAGCTCTGGTGGTTGAGGAGTTAAACGACCTGACATAGTGCGATTTGATATGTAAACAAACTTGTAACAAAGGCTAACTAATCGGGGGTTGGACATGTAGCCACCGGACTTCTACCTTGGGATAGCCCATCACGAGGGCTACCCGGGGGTGAATGTTACTTGAAAATCCACCCAGCAGTCTGAGTAGGAATCGACTTTATGTGCCAGGATCAGGGGCATAAGCTAACTTCTCGCACCATTGCGCGGATGTACGCCTGAAGGTTTTGTATACAACCGTGACACTTATGTGTGTCGACGGCCCAGTGGGAGGGCTCCAAGTCCCTCGCTGGTACCCTAGAGCTAACATGTCTAGTTTTAGGAGAAACTCGATTGTAAAGCTTCAAACTGGCGGGAATTCCCTTTCTTTGATGTTCTCCTCACGAGAACTCCCTGATGGTAGGGGCTAGGGACCTGGATCAGGGACCATTTGACCATTTGACCAGAATCGGTCCAGTGGAAGGGTAGTTCCTGTCAGTTTTCAAGCTACGAGTCTAAGCATATAATTTTTTAGAAATAAAAGTTTTTGCGGTCGGAATGTTGTGGTCCTCGTCGCAGTCGAGTTTGCCTGTTTAATAGTGCGCAGGCGCGTGAACATATCGTAGCCATTATTTCACTTAAAATATTTCCACGCATCATTGCGCATCGAGGACCATGAAGGAACGTCGCTTCTGGCCATGAACAAATAGTTTTTTATTTAACCTGGACATCACGTTTTCACCTCAACATACTTGGCAGCCTTCAAGTGTCTCCAAGGTCCATAATTACCAGATGACCACTGAACAATAGGTGCAAGGGGCGTCAACGCTTTCAAGCAGGAGCCTTACAACCTCCTGATTGCCTGTCGGTCTTGGACGATCACGTCCGTCCCGTACAGGTATTGAATATGTTAAATGCCAATGAAAAAGAACCATTTTGATGGAGAGAGATGACATAAAACTACAAAGATACAAGTTTTTGAAATGCCAGTGGAGTTCATGGAATCGTATTCTAGTTTTCTAGTTTTGAATGAGGTTTTAAGTTATAAGTATGATTTAAATGATGTATAATAAATTAGTACTTAAATTTATATTCAATTGATTTATTTTTCCTATGTTAAGAACCCGATGTATAACAACATTATTCATACACTTACACATACCTATAATACTCACAGTGGATCTTTGTGTCTGAATTTGTTGCAAGACCCCGCGCAGTAGCTATTTTTGTTTCAATGTTGAAGGTGAAGAAAGCATTGTATAACTCTCTTTCACTGGCTTATGTATGTCACATCGTCCTATCTCGCTTACTCTATGCAGTATACTCGATGACAAACTGTTTCTGACGCAATGGTTGGCAGGACCAAGTTCATAGACACAAATGTCCGCTGTGACTACTATGATATAGGTACCTCATGTTCATTAATACTAAAGACATAAATAAAAAATAAACAGTATCAAGACCGTTTAATCCAATTTCCCCAGTATTGCACACAACAAATTTTTATTTCCACATTTGCCATGAGATTCCGGTAGACCTATAAATATCCAGACTCAGCGAATATTACCTTAAAACAAAATTAAAAAAAAGCAGATTGGTCTAGCTATCGTCAAATTATTTACAACAATTTTATACAGAGTTCGTCAATATCAGAAAACGTACAATGTATGTATGACTTTTTTACAACCCAAATTAATAAAGCGGCTGATAAAACAATTCCATTTACAAAAATATGTAATAATCCGATGCGTAAATTCACACCAAAACCATATTGGAACCAACAACTTTCTAAAGTGGTAGCCGAGCGTCGTTTAGCTTTATCAAACTTTAGGAAAAACCCTGTGCCTCAAAATTTAGAATTACATATTAAATGTTTCGTGATATTAAATGGATATTTGATGCCCTGTCTATCCTCTAAGGCATGTAAGCATGATATGATGTATGTTTAGAGTTTGTAACTTGGGCAACCTATTCTTTTTTTTAATTCGGAATCAATATAGTAGCAACCCTAGTGAATCTGTCAAGTTTAGCTGTCAATTTTCTAAACGGCGGGAGTGGCCCTTCTGTATACTTACTATGTTGTGCTGAAACCCTTCAACCAACTCATTTTCCTCCACATCGTTGATGAAGTTGTAGTCTCATCAATACTGTCACAGAAATTATACGAAGACTTAGATCGAGCTTGCCTTATAATCTTTTGACTTTCATAGATTTTAGTATTAATACGCCACATACGATGAATATTGGAGAGTAAAAAGACGTAGTAATAGTGTAATAATGATCCCACTTAAAAACAAAAAAAATAAAAAGCTCGCAAGCTCGACAAAAATATAAATGTGAAAAAACAGGTACCTAATAAAATCAAAAAACCAAAGATGATCTTAAAAAAGAAGAAAATTATGCCGTGCAATCGGAGGAAACATATTTGTAAGCTGTATGACTTGAACCTTATCATTATGACAAGTGCCCAATTTCATCTATAGGCTTAAAATTATTTATTATAATCCTAGATAATGAATTTCTAATTTGTCATCTTGAAAGATTAATGACCTTTATAACTTAAAAATATTTGAAAGAAAGAATTAAAAACAAAAAAGTAAATTCGGTCTGTAACAAATAATAAAGGTAACCCATCCAATGCAACCAACCTCGTTACAGTACTTAATGTATGAATGACGTGACAAACGCCTGCACAAAGCAATCATGACAGCCGCGACTGAGCTCGGTCCAATATTGCCCAATATTCCCTGTAAAACCGTAATGTCAAGGTGAGAGTGGCCTCTCTGTCTGCGGCACGCTGCCGCTTACGTACTTTGTGGTTTCAGGCAGTCACGAACTTATTCATCTGACAGAAAAAAAGAAGAAATGTTGAGTTCATTGGCCCCAGATGTTGTGATAACTTCAACTCCAGGGGGGTGACCACAAGCTCTTAGAGTAAGGTTATTTTGAGATCGAGTAAGGGACAGATGTATCTGACTTGTATACATCTGTCACTTACTCGATCTCAAAATAACCTTACTCTAAGAGCTTGTGGGTTCTAGATAATCATGAGTCACCTCTTAATTGTGAGTTTTCGAATCAAGAACTGGAATCATGCTTTAAAGTTAAGGATTCTTCGCCTGGTATCGATAATATTACATATTTAATGATTTTTAATTTGCCACTTATTGCTAAAACATATTTACTTAAGTTATAAAATTTAATTTTTAAAACATCAACGGTTCCCCTTCAATGGCGAGATATTAACATAGTACCGATTCCTAAACAGCAGTTCCGACGGTAAACTTCGTCGAATTGCATTAATATCTTGTCTGTATAAAATATTTCACTCCATGATTCTTATGTGACTAGAATGGTTTATAGAAAATAATAAAATACTATCCCCTGGAACAACTGGTTTTAGAAAAGATCACTCCACCATTATACCAAAATACAAATTGGCTTTACCAAAAATACCCCAACTGTAGCTATTTTTTTGGATGTGAAAGGGGCTTATAATAACGTTCTTATTGACCGGGTTGTACATATTCTGAATGATTTGATAGTTGGGAAATACATTTGTTCATACATTTAGGATTTTTTAAAAGAATTACATCTTACTATAAAACCAGACGAAAGCAACATACAGTAAGATGGACTGGTAAGGGAATTGCACAGGGTGATCCTTTATACCCCCTTCTCTTTAACATAATTACGACCAGTATTTGCCAAAATATCAATAACGTTAGTGTTAGTCAATAAGCTGATGATTTTGTGCTTTAATGCAATGACACTAAAATAAAAGACACTGTAGATAATATGCAGCAAGCTTTGGATTTTTTTGTATCATCAATAGAAGTGTTGGGATTGGAATTGTCAAGCACTAAATCTAAAATATGTATATTTACCAGATGCCGCAGAAGACTTTCAGTCGATATTAAAGTAAATAACAATGCTTTAGAAGCTGTCAACCACATTAAATATTTAGGAATGTGGCTAGACAAATGCTTAAGATGGGGGCAGCATATTAACGAGGTAAATGAGACTTCACAAAAAAAAATACCAGGTACTCAGTTCTGGCGGGATCGTCATGGGGTGTACATCCTCTTTATACTACTGAAAATAAAAACCGGCCAAGTGCGAGTCGGACTCGCGCACGAAGGGTTCCGTACTTGGTAAATTGCGGTTTACGATTTATGACGTATTAAAAAAAAACTACTTACTAGATCTCGTTCAAACCAATTTTCGTTGGAAGTTTACATGGTAATGTACATAATATATTTTTTTTAGATTTATCATACTCTTATTTTAGATGTTATGTGTGGGGGACACACATTTTACCACTTTGGAAGTATCTCTCGCGCAAACTATTCAGTTTAGAAAAAAAAAATATCAGAAACCTCAATATCATTTTTGAAGACCTATTCATAGATACCCCACACGTATGGGTTTGATGAAAAAATATATTTTTAGTTACAGTTTCAAGTACCCCCAAAATTTATTGATTTTTTGTCTATTTTTGTGTGAAAATCTTATTGCGGTTCACAGAATACATCTATTTACCAAGTTTCAACAGCATAGTTCTTATAGTTTCGGAAAAAAGTGGCTGTGACATACGGACGGACAGACAGACAGACATGACGAATCTATAAGGGTTCCGTATTTTGCCATTTGGCTACGGAACCCTAAAAATGAGCCACTAGGTATTTAGGGTATACCGAGAAAATTACAAGATTATCACATTGTTTATAATTTACGTAAACATAAAATAATGTTAATGTTTACCGTATAGGCTAGTAACTGTTGAAATTTATTAATTAATAAACATGTTTATTAAAATTTTGGTAAAAATAACAATTAAGGATAAAAAACACAAATATGAAAAAGTCACAAAAAATAAAAAAATAAGACTTTCTATTTTTTTTTTTATTCTTTAATAACGGGTATGCCCTCCTCTTTTGGCTACGCACTCCTGCAGCCTGGAATGCATGCTCTGGATCAAATGCCTCACGTTTTCAGCTGGGACCTTTGCCCAGGCATTTATCAAAGCGACAATCAGTTGCTGTTCGTTGTAGATCTCTTGCGCACTCTCTGTAAGCCTTCATTTTAATTGATCGCACATGTGCTCGATCGTATCTAAGTCCGGACTGTTTGCTGGCCACGGCAACACTTGAATGTGAGAGCCTTCCAGTACAGACTGGGTTGCTTGAGCTGTGTGTGCACGGGCATTGTCTTGCATCAGGACGCATCCATTCGCTGTGCAAATGGGATCAAATGAGTCCTGATGACTTCCTCAATGTTACGCTAAGCAGTTATGGAACCCTCATTTAAAATAGCGAGTTCAGTTTTGCCAGGTAAACTTATTCCATCCCAAATCATTACATTGGGTCCACCGAAACGGTCAACTTCGTGAATGCAGGCTTCCGAAAATCGCTCGCCACGTCACCTCCATACCCTAATGCGCCGACCGTCATTAAAAATCTTTACTTTGCACTCGTCGGTGAAAAGCACCATGTCCCACTGGTTTATGCTCGAGTCCAAATATTGACGGGAGAACTTTAAACGATTTGCACGTTGAGCCCTGGACAAAGGAATTCGAACAACTCGATGTTTTGATGTTTGCTGGTCTTCATGCAATCGGTTACGGATCGTTTGGTCACTGACACGAGTACCCGTTGTCAATCGTAGGCTATTTTGTAACTTACGAGCCGGCACTGTGCATTCTCGGCGGGCACTTAAACAGATGTACCGATCATCATAAACAGTTTTAACGCAAACTCTAAGCCTCTTGCAAAGCCACAGACCGATGCGAATTTCCTTCTTGGATCATTGTAACGGCTCCGGTTGCAGTAATTGCGTCCATATGTCTTCCTGCTTGTGGCATATTAACATGACATGTTATTTAAACAAATAATCATAACAAAATTACGATTATTTCAGATTACCACGGAGATAATCAAAACGAAACAAAGATAAATGAAAACAAAATAACAAAAAAAATTACAAATTCGTTTTTTTTAAATGGTGCCCATGGTATTTTGGACTTAAGAACAAAATCAAAGAGGTTAAATATCGAAGAGCTTAAACTGCAATATTTTGCTACTTAATAATCAGATAATCTTCTTTAAATTACATTGAAATGTGAAAATAACGAGTGGCTCTTATTTTCTTTTGAGTAGTATATATGCGTAGACTTTATATGTCCCTCATTAGAAGCAGAATTGATTACGGATCATTTTTGTATGATTACGCTGCAATTAATCATACCTACTTATAAACTGGAAAAAATACAAAATCTAGCTCTAAGAATAATTGGCGGTTTTATTAAGTCTACTCCGATACATGGTATGGAGAGTGAGTTGAGTATACCTCCTTTACAATATCTATCTCTAAAATTCTGTTTAAAGCTGCAATCCAGGACACATGACATTTCTACAAGTTTGGTTAGGGATCTTAGTAGTATGACCGTAAACAGGTACTGGGATAGGAAGAAGAAACCTCTACTAACTACTTTACACAATATGATTAGTGAAGAGGAGATTTCGTCTTTTTTTCCTGTTTTGATGTTTACTTTAGATAAATGGATGTCTAATATAGATATTAAGGATGTTATTAAATGTAATCTAGTTAGTGTCACAGCTCCAAAATCACATTATAATATTAATGCCATAAAGTACAATACGTGAATTACGGGCAAGATACACTGGCTGGCATGTTATATACACAGATGGGTCCAAAACATCAGAAGGAGTAGGAGCAGCTTTTTGTGATTTAGCAAATAAGTGTCAGAAAACTTATAGCATGTATGATTGTTTCAAAATATTTCCTCACTCACCTCGAGTATGAGTCAGGATTGGACGAGCGAATACTGTTTGGAAATTTTGTATTTTGCAGAAAAATATCCCTTGTATGATGTGAGACTGGCAGGACGGAGTGGACCAAGACGACGTGTGGCGCAACACGACATGAGATGGCATGGAGCAAGGACAAGATGATGCCTGCGGGTGATAGATTTTTGGAGTCTGTCACCTGAGAGAGGCCCGAGAAGGCGACGTGCTGTATGCCACTCTCTCCTCTCAAGAGAGACTAAGGCCTATAGAACACCATGTAGTTTTAGTCAGTAGGAGTCTGACAAACCCCTCAGCTTTCCCCAAAGAGCTGAGAAAGCGAAAGAGCATCCATTGAGGATTTTCACATGGTTTGATACACTTAAAACCTAGCAATGAGGAACAGGCGACGACACCTGTTTCGCAGGATGGCTGTGTCGGGTTTAATCAATAGTACGGTCGTAAAACAAATAACAAGCACGCCACCTGGTGGCACATCAAGAACAACTTCGCATTGGCGCGCTTTTTCTAACCACATGCGTGGTGGGGACAGAAGAATAGAGCAGTTGAGTACTGACCGCCTTAGAGCTAAATTAGTATCAATCCGTAATATTAGTAAGCAGGATTGTAACTGTGAGTTGTGACTATTTGAATAAAACCAGTGTATCGAATAACTTGTGTGTAAAGAATATCCTAATTTCCCGTTGGTTTGCATCTATCGGCCACCCTTGATGCAACATGTATGTAAGGAAAAATATACATCTGTATAGTAAAGTCAGCGATAGATCAACCATCTTATACACTGAAAAAAATGTTAGGTTGGATTTAACAGATTTTGCGTAAATGTAATCAAAGTTTACGGTTGATTTTGGTCCTATCACGAATTTTGGTTGATTTTACCAAACACATTAAGTTGACGTTGTACCAAATTTATTTGGTAGATTACACATATATTTTGTACATTTATTACCAAAGTAATTTAGTAACATTTCTCACCAAAGTACTTTAGTATAATGTTTTACCAAAATACTTTAGTAACAATTTTCACCAAAGTACTTTAGTAACATTTTTTACCAATGTAATTTAGTAACATTTCTCACCAAAGTACTTTAGTATAATTTTTACCAAATTACTTTAGTAACATTTTTCACCAAAGTACTTTAGTAACATTTTTTACCAAAGTACTTTAGTAACATTTTTTATCAGAGTACTTTAGTAGCGTTTCTCACTAAAGAACTTTAGTAGATTTTCAACCAAAGTACTTTTGTAACGTTTTCATCAAAGTACTTTAGTAAAAAAGTACAATGTAGTTTGCTGCAATCTACCAAAGAGATATTGTATATTTTACCCAACATACTTGTTTTTTTTACCAAATACATTTTGTATCTTCTACTGTTACTTTTTTTGGTAAAAATTACCGAAGGTAGTTTAATAGACAATGCAAAGGTATTTGGTAAAATCTACAACAAAAATTTGGTAAATAGCACTTATTATATGGTAAAATGTATTAAATCAGTTTGATAGAGAAAACTAAATTTAACTCGTAAGTATAATCTACTTTATTTGGTAAACTCTAACAAACAAAATTTAGCAGCATTTACTAATCACATTTGGTGTATTTTATCAGCGTTAGTTTGGTAATAAGTACCAGATTTAATTTTAGTTACTACCAAAGGTTGTTTGGTAATTTCTACCAGATGTGTAATGCAGTTCTCATCAAAGTTAGTTTAGTATAATCTATCAGATGTGTATCGTGCTTTTTATCAGAGATAATATTGTATTATCTACCAGAAGTGTATCGTAGATTTTATCAAATACAATTAAGTATTATCTATCATGTTTGTTTCGTATTTTTTCCTAACATTTGTTTGGTAATATCTAACAGATTTATGCTGTAGTTATTACCAAACTTTAACTGGTAATATCTACCAATATTTTATCAGTGCTTGTCTGATTGTATGTACCGGTCTTGGTTTAGTAAAACATACCAAATAAATAGTGTAAATTTTACTGGTGTTAGTTTGGTTAATTTATCAAACTAACACTAGTAAAATGTACACGACTTTTTGGTTTATATTACTAAACATTGATTTCCAGAATATTATTAGGGTATATATAATTGAAAATTAGAAACTTAGTAGCTAATCTGCAATATTGCTAACATGGTATGAGAGTAAAATCATATTGCAGTTAAGATTTTCAAACAACGTACGAATTTTGTGGCCAGCAGTGGCCACGAAAGTTCTTGTGTACCATGTCAGTATTGCAGATTAGCTAATAAGTTTCTAATTTTCAATGATACCACACCCTAAAAATATAGTAGAAGAAAAAACCTTACAAGAAATGCAGGGTCTGAAAAAAAGGTTTTAAGACCGTTTGACAAACACTTCAAAAATATACAGGATTATTGGTAATTCAACGTATTCCTTTTCAGCAAGTAAATCAGCAGTTTCTAGAATACGTCGAATTACCAGTAACCTTATAAAACCAGTAACCTTAATATGGGCTTAATAAAAACGGTGGTTTAAAGAAAAATGAACAGATTTTTGGTACATAACATAAAATTTATTTTACTAATCATAAATACAATTAAATAATCACTAGATCACTTATCATAAAATTATATCCCTATAGGATACAAAACCTTTCTTATTATAAATGACACAATACTGCCACGATTTGGCCAGGATGCTGATGAGCTTTACCAGGCATCAGGGTGCCCGCATTCGACATTTGCATTAAGGCGAGTATGCGAAACTAGCGCCACTTCGAAAATGTTTAAATTATTTAAAATTTGATCTAATTTCAGAGATATAAGCTCTTAAATTAGATCAATTTTTAATAATTTCTGCCTGTTAGATACTAGGGAACACCAATAATATGTATTAAGTTACTGTATACAATTTGTCGATCTGTAGTTGTCCCGAAAAACTTAAACGGCCACTTTTTGTTGTGCAAGTTTTTTGGGACAACTACAGAACGACAAATTGTTTTGAAAATTTAGGAGATATAAGAACATTTCCGGAGTGGCGCTAGTTTCGCGGCTATACTCAACTGAATAGTTTAGTCAACAAGTGCTTTTGTTGGCTGGCGTTAAGAGCTGAAGTGAACATTTATAGTAGTGATAACACATCGATCGGCACACATGTAGAATGAGGGCCTAAGCATAAGTAAAATAAAAATTCGAAAATAACTAAAGCTAAGTTTAGGTAATACAATAGATAACTTATTTTTAAATTATGTCAGTTTAAGGATGAAAACTTTTTTATATTTAATTTTAATAGTAACTAAATCGACAATAAGATTCACCTGTGGCAATAACATGAACATTAGTGGGAGAAATAATTAAATTTTCTGGTTTCAACAACTCCATGGAATCGTTTTCTCCTTCAATTGAATAAGCTTGAAAATGATCATTAAAACCAGAGCATTTTAATGATTTACATAGAAAATATAAACTCATAGAGTATTTAGAACGAAAAATTCTTTCTAATTTGAAAAAATATATATCATTTTCATTGGTAGTAACTAATATCATGCCTGGGTTATACTTTGTGCCCATAAATCGTATCCATTGAAAATCACAAGATAGATCAACATCTTGATTAGAAGTATCGTTGATGTGAGAAATATCCACACGCGACTCCCGTACAGTAACTTTTCCTAATTCCACTCGAGACTCTAATCCCTTTTTTACAAAAATTCTGTTTGCAAACGCTAACTGTTCTTTCATTAGCAACGTTAGACATATGTTTTTTCTAGAAGTTATGATATGAGCTGTGTTTTTCAATGTTTTGTGTTTAGCTTCAAATCTCATGCACCATAATTGCTTTAAGGGGCCCACCTGCTCAATAATATGCGGGTAATGTAACATCAAATGGTGTTTTGGTTTTAATGTATCATTAAAAAGGTTAATGTAATTTTCGTGATGTTCAGTAATTAAAGATTCTAACAATTTTACAGTTGGAGCATCGACAACACTACATAATAAAATATGAATTATTTTTAGTAAGATTATTAAAAATTGCCATACGGGATCGTCACTAGGAACTAAATCTCCAACTAGTAGAGGGAACAAATGTACAAACATCAACATTTCCGAAGCTGACATTTTAAACTTACTGCGAACTAAATGTTCTTGATTTATGCAAACAGACAAATTGTTAAGCTCTATAACTGAATAGTCAAATAATTTTAAGCGATTATTTAAAGTGGCCAGGTCAAAACAGTGTAATATTTGAGTATAATACAAAATAATATGAGCTAAGTCGTAATGACACACTCCTTCGAAAATATCGTGCATAATATCAACACAACAGTTATCCACTACGTGAAAGCTAGGAATATCATTAAAACAACAATATTCACTTATTCCTGTTTCTGTAACATTATTTTGCTCAAGGTCATTAGCATAATTATCCTGATCTCTTAATAGTGCATTATCTGCTTTGGTTTGTTTTTTCATTATAGATTTGTGACTTTTACATATTCTACAGTAGTAATTGCTGCTAAAAGATTTAGAAAATCCGAGTATTGTGTTTAGTCCTAGATTGTCCCCTAATATCATTCCAAGTATAAAATAGATTTTCACTTTACCATTGGCAGTATCTATATCTATACCTTCCTCTTCTAAATATTTTAATTCTTTAATGAGTTCGTAGAATGCAGAGTGATTACCGTATATCTTAAAAGAAGACTTGTACAACATTGCAACAAACACATTATCCAGCAGTGAAAGATATTCCTGTGGCATAGTAGGAAATTGATAATATACAGCTGATATTGAATGTACACCGGCGTGGCTACCCAAGGGATTATTACATTCGAAATCGTCGAAATATATAAAAAAAGGACAACAGAGTTTACCTTCTTTACTTGCAATTTTTTTTTGCCAAATTAAACTGTGAGCAAAATTTGGAAAATCAACTTCGTTAGGTTTTAATGTATTTGAAACTAATTTGTAAAAATTGGGTAATTCAAAAATTTTCTTGAATACTGAGCGAAGCGGTAATTTGGCGCCAGTACAGGATTTAGGCGCAAGCATTACTGAAGTGTTGACTGTATTAACAGCAACATTTTCATTAATAATGTACTTTTCAGGAGCAATGTAGCATTTGATGTCTGTAAAGTATTTTATAATTTGATATTCTGTGCGCATATTACCAAAAGGATTTGAAATTATTTCATGCATGTTATCTTTTTCACTTTGACTGAACTCATTATAAATAGGTATTACATGTTTAAAAATATCACCAAGAACTTGGGTAATGTGAAGTTGAATATTTTCCAATATTTTAAGAGCAGTTTTCCGGTTAACCCCACCGTCACTGAATAATGAAAGCGCTAACGTAGCGGCAGATTTCTCTAACATACTATGGGCAGTATCCAAAGCATTCTCACGACAAACATTGTTTAGACGATGATATTCAGAGGATTCACAAGGATCTAACAAACTACACGTATCATGTATATTTTCACTTAAAGCACAATCATTTGTAGGCAGATTTTGATTAAAAATTGTTTGTTTATTCAAATGTTGGGCAATTAAGTGCCGTCTAAAAGACCGTACATTTTGATATTCGCGATCACATTGATACTGTTTACAGCGATATGCTGCGTTTGCACTTAAGTTATGGTCTTTTAAATGTTCACAAAAATCTTTGTAATCTTCAACTGTAGCGAGACATTTGAAACAAACAAACATTTTGATTAAATTTAGCAAATAAATCACTTATTCCAAGTCGGAGATGAAAGATGAGACTCCCGAAAGCTTTTTGTCTGCTATTGTGTCAATGTTATAAAAATATTTTTGCAGAAATAGCCAAATGTGCACGGCTTCTGTGGGATATTCTGCATCCAGGCAGTGAAAAGTTTTGAAGCATACATCCAGCGCTTTCAAGAACGAGTCTATTTTATAAAGGATGTTATCATACGCAACATAAAAGTCCTTTAGGGCATCGATGGTTGGTCCGACAACAATAATGATGGGTTGGCACCGTAGACCCTTAGCAGTTTGGGCTTTTCGCCGATAGTCCAGCTGGGTGGGGACTTCGCTTTGGTTCTGGAAATTAGAATGAATTGTTTACTTTTAACCATATTTTTTTTATAATTCCTAGTCAGTGTTGACACTGACTATTTTTTATTGCTTAGGTATTGCATTTATATTTATTTAAAGGGGTTCGGAACGTAATTCACCCTTATGATTAGTCTGTGCGAAGCTCTCAAGCAAGAAGTGTACTTATACAGGCTGTTCCAAGGCTAGGCCACATGGAGGGAAAGTATCTTAAGTATTTTAAATATACAGTTTTACTGAAAGAAGACATCATTTTGATTTTAAAAACAATTTGAACCGCATTCAATCATTTTGAATAATCTCCTATCTGAACCGGGAATCGAACCCGCCAAATTGCAAAAACAAACCGTAATTTTGCGAAACCGATCAAAAGGCTCAAGTCAACGGAAGCTTTATTTTTTTGCACGTAACATAGCATCTTAAATAAAAGGAAGATCATGAAATTCGTTGTTCCGCTTTTTTTCAATATCATCAATAGATTTAATTATCCCTGTTTTAGTGTTTTATTGTTTATTGATATTAAATAAATATTTAATAAACTAGATAATGTACAAACTTATTTTGGTCTGACTGATGGTATATCAAAAATGTGTCTAAATCGGTTAACGCTCAGGGGGTGGAAATTGTCGTTAGTATGGAAAGAAGTGAAATTATACATACCTTTGCATGAAGAATGAAACTGTTCATAGCTTCTTGAATGCTTGGCTTTATGGTTTTTTTTTTGCCAGCTGTATCTTGACACTGTATTCTCACAGTTGGAACTATTTTATATCCAATTGCCGCGCAATAACAGAAGTCTCTAACATCTGAAAAATAAAAATGGAATAAGTTATGATGCATATTCGTTGATTTAATTAGTTTAAGTTTTACTAAGAAGATAACTGGTTATCAGAGATTTTTTTTGCTAAACTATTTTTGCTATTATAAAAACTCAGTTGAAATATACATAATAAATATAAATGGTTTTATTATCAAAACTTTCACGAATTTCACACAAAAACGGAAACTTTGAGTTCTGTTTTAGTGTGAAATTCGTGAAAGTTTTGATCAATACAAGTATATAATAACCAACCTTCACTTGGGTTTTCTTCAATCAATTTAATGTAGACAGAAGCAGCTTTAATTGTTTTCAAAAGACTAAGAGCTTTCTCTAAAAATATGGGCCATTTTTTGAACAGTCGGAGCTCTGATCCTTTAAACTTGGTTTCGAAATCCAGTTCAATCTGAAAACAAAAAACAATTATATACATATGTCACAGTCAAAACTACTTTTGACCGGTCAAAACTATTACAACAAATTATTAGGTGGTTTCTGTTTTATTTCTGTACTAAATTATAATAACCTAAAGGTCGTTAGGAAACTTATTAGGTTGTTAGGTTTTTTTTTTGAACCTTTAAGTAACCTTGTACCATAGCTAACATTTATTTCATTAGAATAAACGCGTTTTAACGCAATAAGGGTTTTGACTGAAACCAGTCAAAAGTAGTTTTGACCGATTAAGAGTTTTGACTGTTAACATATACATATATATATTTTTAAATATTGCTCACAAGATTGAAACAAATATATGGGGTCAAGCTAATAAAAAGCATGTAAAAAGGTTCACAACTTACCAACTTATATCCGAAACTCAATTTATAAGAGGGCCAATCGTTCACGATGTCATGTAAGTTTGCATATTTTTCGGATTGTAGTTCCTTCAGGCGCAATGTGGTTGTTTTCCTCCAATTTTCGATTACTTCAGGCACTGGCTCCTTGTTGTATTTCAGCCAAACTTTTAACTCTTCAAATTCTTCATTAGATACTGGTAAACAATAGATCAAGTTTAATCTAGCTTCAGCCTAATTAGATAAAACTATTACATCTTGTATAACATATTTTCAAATTTATACCACTTTGATTTTCAACTGCTGCAGCTGTGTCAGCCAGAACATCGTCGATGCTTGTGTGGGCTCTCCTTTCGTTTATTATTACCCCACTCTTCCGCAGCAAACGTTTGTGATTGTTATATTTATCAGGAAGTTTTCCCCTTGCTGGAATATATTTATTTTTTCCAAACTTTTGGCTTGGAATGTAGTATGTCTCCTATGGAAATCAAAACAAATTATAAAGAACTAAGCATGAATATCAAGGAAATCAAAATTAATCATTTAAGTGTATCTACTATATAAAAATAAGTCGGGTTTCTCCCTGACGCTATAACTCCAGAATGCACAAACCAATTTCCAAGGTTTTGAATTCGTTGGAAAGGTCTCGGGCTCCGTGAGGTTTATAGGTAGGGTAGGGTAGTGTAGTGTAGGGTAGGGTAGATAAATGTTTGGTCTTTTTATGGCAAATCAAAGTTTGCCGGGTCAGCTAGTTTGTCATAAATATCAACTTAACAACATGGAATTGATAGTTTTTAGGGTTCCGTACCCAAAGGGTAAAACGGGATCCTATTACTAAGACTGCAGTCAGTCTGTCTGTCTATCACCGGCCTGTATAATACTCACAACGGATCTTTGTGGTTCTGAATTGGCTGCAAGAGGCTGCGCACTAGCTATTTTTGTGTCAATATTGGAATTGAAAATAGCATTGAATAACTGTCTATTTCACTCGCATACGTTTGTCGCATCCTATCTCGTTTACTCATCTGTTTCGTGCGCAATAGTTGACAGAGCCAACTTCAGAGCCACAAAGATCCGTTGTGAGTATTATATCTCATGAACCGTGATAGTTAAGACAGTTGAACATTTTTTAACACCGCCCCCCTCTATCTCCGAAACTACTGGGCCTACAATTTTGAAAAAAAGCACTACACTACATGCCTTACACTACAGGGAGTAAATAAGTGATCATAATTAACTAACTACCGTAACTACATAGGTATCTCATTTCATTACAATATAAAAACTGAATTTGAATTTCAATACCTTCACTTCAGTTGGGACTAACGAAACAATTTGGGCGGAAATATCTTGAAATTGTTGTTTTTTCATTTCGCCATATTTTTTGAAATGGTATTCCACTACTGATTTAACCAAGTAGTTCCGTGCCGCAGTGTCTAATTTACCATTTTTTTTTAAAGAAGCTAGACACATTTCTCCAATATTATTGCTTTTTAAA
Organism: Orthosia gothica; assembly: GCA_949775005.1. Classification (NCBI taxonomy): domain Eukaryota; kingdom Metazoa; phylum Arthropoda; class Insecta; order Lepidoptera; family Noctuidae; genus Orthosia; species Orthosia gothica. The sequence continues at coordinate 10,692,063 of OX459046.1, read as the reverse complement.
ATAATCGTTAAATTATCATTCTAAACAAAAAGAAAATACCATACATTAACACCAACCCTTATAGCTTCGTCCCAGTTAACACCTGAGAGCTGAAATTCATCTTTTATTGATTTCTAAAATATCCGATTTTGTCACTGGCTCACTCAAAATATAAAGGCAAAACTTACAGAAGATTTCTCTCTCGTGGTCGGCAACTCTTCACTGCTTGTGCTGGCCGTGGGACTGGGCGCAGAAAAATCGCTAGTAATGCTTAGAGTTTCATCAGATTCTGTCGCCTGTAACAAGCAATTATCGACGATATTAACGACTTAGAGCCATAGGTATTAGTAAAAATAATGTTTGAATTTGCTGGTACGAGTTGTTCCGAAAACGGTACGCGCGGGCCAGAGGGAGCCGTGACACCAAGAAGTTTTGAAAAAAATAATATGAACACTTACGTGAATAATGTTTTGAAGTTTGTTCAGTCCTCGCTTGAATAATATTCTTTCCTTTAAACTCGGAATTAATTCTTTCAGTTCCGTTTCTTGTATATCGTCAAGCAATTTGAACGAAATCTGATTTACTAAAAAAGAAGAGATAAACATATAATAATGTGTAAAAATTACTAAAGTTCGTTTTGTAAATCTATCAAAGTAAATTATTAATTAGATAGGTACCTAACCACTATTTCTAGCTCAATATCTAGGCCTCCTTTATATAGGCCTAATAATTCCTATACTCTGACCCATTAGCGGCAAAACCGGAACACAAATAAATGTAGAATTAATTAAAGTCACATTATAGTACTCGATAACTTTCTTGCTTTTTGTAGTGATTAGCTATTTACAAAAAAAACACGTGGATTATCGGGCCTTGACAAAAGAGGGGCTATATCCATTTCAAGTTGAATACTGCATTAGCCAACCACTCAATCGTTAGTTCACTGCACAATAAGCTATCAATATTACAAATTGAACAACCAATATTAGTTTAATGAACAATACAACTTAAGAGGCATGGCGCCATCATGAAACACGGCTAATCAAACCATTATTAACAATATAGGTATATTATATCGATCATAATGGGCACTCACCTTCAAAGTTTGTTATAGTGTCTTCAGATAGTCCCCATTCTGTTAAATATTCGGCGACACCCAAGTTGAAGTCTTCTTCTTCACTTTCCATTGCGAGCGAAGCGACTACTAACTCTAGCCGGCCGGCGTAAAATGAAATGAATTAATGAATTATGAACGTCTGCGTTTATGCACTTGCGCAGCCGCCAGCCGCGGTAGCGGCGACGCGAGGGCTAGGGTTGCCAACCGTACTTTATTATAAAGTGAAAATAATTTCAATTTAGATGACGTTATTGACGATAATGCTAGCACTTGCAGTAGTAGCAATGGTAATAGGAAAAGAAAACGAATGCAAAACTATAAGCCGCTGTGGGAAGCGGAATACCCCTGGATCAAAAGTGCTGGATAGCTTAAACAATAAAATAATATTTATAAATGAAATAAGGGAAATATCTATAGTATGTAGTACCATTAAAGATTCTTGTGCAGCGAAGGAATGGCAATCCATTTTTAGAGTTCCGTACCTCAATCGGAAAAAACGGAACTCTTTATCTCGAGAACACGTAGTATCGAGTTCAAATTTAAACCATATACTCAAGTCTACGGTCCCTTGAAGCTGTGAAAAAAATCATACTTCTACGTTAATGTAAAAAAAGATACGGCCGTTTATGTCACAAAACACATACATTTCGACATTCTCGAGGGAATCAAAATGATAGGGTACGAGTACTCCCCGTTGACCTAGAACTATGAAATTTGGCAAGTAATATCGTCACATACTACAAGTACTTAGAAAAATCTGAAAACTATACATTTGTAATAACATCATTATAAATTTAGTCCTTTTTAAACATTATATTTGGAGAACTCAGTTTCGTTAAGCACCTCGTTTTTATGCGGCGTCATACATTTCAGGTCTATACTTAACTCAACTCGGCTAATTTAAGATGGATTAAGTGGAAGTATGTACGGAACCCTCGGTGCGCGAGTCAGACTCGCACTTGGCCGGTTTTTTTTTCCGAGGAATTACTTTTCCAAACATACTTAAAGTGGTATCACGATTAATGTGCGTTCCCGCCACTTCAGAATTTACAGAAAAGGTGTTTTTTTGTAATTAATGCGAAGTGGCGTGACGACAGAAATAAAGCTTCTATAAAGCTTATACGCAATTATTTAAATTTGTGCGTTCCGCGTACCATGTTTAGATGCCATAAATATATTTAAAGCAGATACGAAATTGTTATTAGCTGAAAATTAAAACATAAATTTGTATAAAACAAATATAGTACATTGTTTAACGAATTTTTCATCACATTTGCGAGGAAATAAATAACTACAAAAACTACAACCGCACCAATCAAAAATTTACGAAATTAACAACTTCACTTCCAGATCAGAATGTTTTATCCGTCAAAGAAAAAGGTGGCAGCCCTAGCTCCGCGGGGCAGTGCGGAAGGGGGAGGGGAAATAGTCGCATAAATTGAATATGTAGGAAGGAAATGGAACTAGGTACCTATATTGCGTATGGTTTTGTAAATTCTACGATACTGTTTAGTAATTAATTTTTTTTAACCACAGCGACATGTACCTAGGTTACTTTTAAATACTGTTTAAAGTTTCGTATTAATATGGTTGTTGGAGAAATTAATATGACTTTGTGCGGCCTCAGATGATGTAAGCAAGATATAATGTTATTAGGTACAAGCATTACATTCATTTAATTTGCAATGTACCTATGTATGTTTCTTCGGGTGGAATCTTTCAACTCAATTTTGAAGAAGGTAGATATCCCTAATCGATTGAGCTGAAATTTGGCAATACAATAATATGGTACCATGGGGCTGGTCTAACGATGGAGCCGGAAGGTGGCCTTAGGAACTCTGTAATAAATAAAACAATCGTAGGTACCGAATTTGGGCTCTTCAGAATCGTCTTGGTGAGCAATTGCTGGATGTATAATAGATAAGTGATTCAAGAGTAAGGTTTATATTTATCATAAATAGGTAGGTAGGTATGTAGTCTCTCCCCCCTCCCGGTGGGTTCCCGCTTTGTCGATGCGGGGGGGCTCAGTAACCGTGGCTTGGTCACCCACGGTGAAGCGAAGAGGAACCCGAGGAGGCTTTGTAGGTAATGTAGGTTGCGGTGCTGCCTAGGCGACATCGCAACTGAGGCGGGCCGCGATGTCGTATGGGGTCTCCCATACCCATACGATATCGCGGCTGAGGGTTGAAGGCCGCGGCAGGAGAGGAGTGCCGGTATTGCGGTACGCCGCTCTCCCTATCCTCTGCGGCCGAAAAATGGTAGGTGGCGTGGCCATTGACCCTGGCCCGTCACAAGGGGACCAAGTGTGCCATATACACGGGGTCGTCTGGCACCCAGGTGCTAGTTTGGTCCCTGGGGTGGTCACGGCGCACAGTGTGTTCTAGTGCGCCGGTGATGGGGGTTACTCCCCAGAGGAGGGTCCGGTGACGGACAGCCGCGGCGGGTTCGCGGTGAGTGCTAACGCGTACCCGTGTTCCCGCCATAAGCGGCACAGGAGGACACCGTGGAGTTTTAGTGGGTTAGAGTCCCACATAACTGCGCTATCTCCTCGTGGTAGCGTTGTATGAATGAGAATATCTCCACGCTAATAAAATAAATAAAAAAAAGGTATGTAGTCTCATTTATTATTAACTAGCTGATAGAAAGCGAACTCTTCCAGAAAGCCTTTACCACAGAATATATAATTTATAGCGCCTTTACTTTACTACTTCTAATGCCTACTACTATCTTTATTAATGTTAGGTATAGTTGAAATTATTCGCTCGGTCGCATGTTTATAAAACGTCTAATGGATTTTGAATCTTATAACGTTAAAAATAAACGAGCTATTCGAACGGTCTGTTTTGGTACAACTCGGTCAACTTAAGTACTACCTACATAACTATTTCGTATATTAATTAACAATTGAAATGAGAGCAGTGGTGGCCCAGTGGTGGCGGCCCCAACTTACGAACAGTAAGTCGTGGGTTCGAACCCAGGCAGGCGCATTACTTTGTATAATTTATTTCATTACCACCACTCTCAAAACGGTGAAGGAAAACATCGTGAGGCAACCGGCATGTCCTAGGTAGAACCAAAAAATTCGAAGACATGTGACATCTACCAATCCGCACTGGGTCCGCTTGGTGGATTATAGCACACCTTCTCATAGAGAGGAGGCCTGTGTCCCAGCAGTGGGAACATTAATAGGCTGATGATGATGACATTAATGAACAAATGTAGCTACTTACTAACTGTTAACTTTTACCGACGAACTGATCTTGATAAACTTATAAAGGGTGTAAAACACCTCTTTACGCCGAAAGGCACTCCTCGTCATTGCGATATTTTTTTTGTTCTACACCATACCTGCGTACCCTCTAGTTACGGAGATATTGGGGGTCAAAGTTCCAACTTTTTGACAAGTTTTTTTTTAAATACATATTTTAATGTAAGATTTTTAATTTAAACCTCTCCACGACCCCCGTACTATTCAATCTATCCATCAGCACAATGTTTTGAGTGCGTTGCATTGAGTTCTACCACAAAACATGATATTTCACCCAAAAAAAAAGTCGTTTCCCAGCAATAATTTTCGCGTAAAGTTACCTAATTTGATGTACAGAATGCTTGGTTGACGGCTTCGTGATGAGGTCTTTTACACCCTGTATATTAAGTAAAATTACTTAGTAATAATGTAAATTATTGTTCTCATGGAAGTAAACCATAAGTCTGATAGCGTTTGCATCGCCACTTTGCATCAGCAGTAGATTTTTAGGGTTCCGCCCTTGAAGGGTGTCAAACGGAACCCTAATCATAATCATGAACAATTAATTATTTTCAAATAAACGATTTTACAGTGAGATCATTCTTAGCTGGTTGAAATTTTCACATACTAAGAACCGTAATGGCGGATAAATCGTTATATAATAAAAAACCGGACAAGTGCTATTTAAACTCGCGTAGAGAGGGTTCCGTCCGTATGACCCTATGTCCCTATGTTTACATTTCATTCATTTACGTAGCACGTCCGTCTTTGGGTCACCGACTTACATAATTATGTGTACTTACCAAATTTCATCCCAATTGGTTCAGTGGTTTCGTAGGAAATTGGCTGTGACAGATGGATGGACAGGCAGACACACGAGTGATCCTATAAGGGTTCCGTTCTTTCCTTTTGAGGTACAGAACTCTAAAAATATAAACAATTTAAAAAATAGGAGGGGGGGGGCTTCCTCTAGAATGAATTATAGGACATAATTCAACAAATAATAAAAACTAGTCTAGCGTAATACTTACTTATTTTTAAATAAACATAAACAAACAACAAAAATTATAAAATGTTAGTACGGAATCCTCTGTGCGCCAGTTTGACTCGCACTTAAACGAATATTTTTTTATCAAATGAGTCTGCTACTCATTACCAACTGTCCCGGTAAATGTAGGTAACTATAAATTGCTTTGAAACTAACATAGTAACAATGATACAATCAACCGAATGGTTGTGACTTGTTCTACATAATGTACAATATTCTTTGTTAATTTACATCATGAACTCTTGTAGGGACTATATTTTGACCTCACCCTTTTTAGTTTTGTAGGTTCAACTGTGAGGTCTTGTTACATTTATCATATTATGTTTATGATAAAATCAGCCAAACCAAATTGTTGAGTTTTGTTTGGTAAAATGTACAATATTCTTTGTTAATTTACACCATGAACTCTGGTAGGTACTATATTTTGACCTCAACCTTTTTTTTTGTAAGTTCAACCGCGAGTTCTTGTTATGTTTATCATATTTTATGATATAATGAACCAAACCAAATTATTGAAAGGACGATTACCATTTTTGCCCTGATATATCACTATCACTACATAGTATAAAACAAAGTCCCTTCCTCTCTGTCCCTATGTATGTTTATATCTTTAAAACTCCGCAACGGATTTTGATGCGGTTTTTTTAATAGATATGGTGTTTCAAGAGGAAGGTTTATACGTATAATAAAGTAGGGCGGGCGAAGCCGCTGGCAGAAACTAGTATATAATATATGTCAGGGCAAAAATTAACGATTACAGTAAATTCAAAAAGTAGGCATCCTTAATTATTTCCATTTTGATTTTTGGGATACATGTAAAACTAATTAAAGCTGGGGTTTATTATTCACTGATAAAACATAATTAACGCGTTTCCGGTTTGCAATTAATAGTGAAAATTATTCAAACATATTTTTGGGGGACTAATAAGTTAGGTAAATCTCTTTAAATGAAAATATGAAAGAACTAGGTTTGTATTTTGTTGACTATGTAAACGTCTATTCTGTGAACAAAAACGCCAATCGCAGTCTACCTACAACATTAAAGTCTATGTGTTATTCAGGTGGCTCTCAACCCGTTGTCTAGAAATAATTCGCAAATTGTTTGGGCACATTATCGATCCAACCAGTACTGCCTCGAAAGAAAAATCTACTACTGCTATGTCTGAGGCAATCTTCCTTCTACTATTTGCATTTCACTGCTTAGAGGCATCTAATCGCCTTTCATTTATCGAAAATGTTTTCTAAGAAAACTATTCTAATGAAACCAATTATTCATAAAGACGCCAACAAAAAAAGTAGCGGCAAAAACACTGACGTGTGAGATCTTATTAATGTAAAAGGGGTCTTTTTTAAATTAAACACATTGGACACTATAAATACATACAGCTTTCAATTAAATAAAAGAAAATAAAGCTCAATCTATAAATTAACTTTGTAATCGGTAATTTTTGACAGGGCACGCGCTCATACTTCATACTTATTTGTTCATCGTCCTTTGTTTAATAAAACGTACAATATTCTTTGTTAATTTGCACTATGAACTCTGGTAGAAACTATATTTTGACCTGAAGATTTTTAGTTCTGTAGGTTCCACCGCGAGGTCTTGTTATATTTATCATATTTTTATGATAGAATCAACCAGACTAAATTGTTGAGATTTGTTTGGTAAAATGTACAATATTCTTTGTTAATATACACCGTAAACTCTGGTAGGGACTATATTTTGATCGCAACGTATATAGTTTTGTAAGTTCAACTGCGAGGTCTTGTTATATTTATCATATTTTTATGATAAAATCAACTAGAAGAAATTGTTGACATTTGTTTGTTAAAATGTACAATATTCTTTGTTAATATACACCGTAAACTCTGGTAGGGACTATATTTTGATCGCAACGTATGCAGTTTTGTAAGTTCAACAGCGAGGTCTTGTTATATTTATCATATTTTTATGATAAAATCAACCAGACTAAATTGTTGACATTTTTTTGGTAAAATGTACAATACCCTTTGTTAATTTATACCGTAAACTCTGGTAGGGACTATATTCTGATCGCAACCTATGTAGTTTTGTAAGTTCAACCGCGAGGTCTTGTTATATTTATCATATTTTTATGATAAAATCAACCAGACTAAATTGTTGACATTTGTTTGGTAAAATGTGCAATACTCTTTGTTAATTTACACCGTAAACTCTGGTAGGGACTATATTCTGATCGCAACCTATGTAGTTTTGTAAGTTCAACCGCGAGGTTTTGTTATATTTATCATATTTTTATGATAAAATCAACCAGACTAAATTGTTGAGATTTGTTTGGTAAAATGTACAATATTCTTTGTTAATATACACCGTAAACTCTGGTAGGGACTATATTTTGATCGCAACGTATGTAGTTTTGTAAGTTCAACAGCGAGGTCTTGTTATATTCATCATATTTTTATGATAAAATCAACCAGACTAAATTGTTGACATTTGTTTGGTAAAATTTACAATACTCTTTGTTAATTTACAACGTAAACTCTGGTAGGGACTATATTCTGATCGCAACCTATGTAGTTTTGTAAGTTCAACCGCAAGGTCTTGTTATATTTATCATATTTTTGTGATTAAATCAACCAGACTAAATTGTTGACATTTGTTTGGTAAAATGTACAATACTCTTTGTTAATTTACACCGTAAACTCTGGTAGGGACTATATTCTGATCGCAACCTATGTAGTTTTGTAAGTTCAACCGCGAGGTCTTGTTATATTTATCATATTTTTTATGATAAAATTAACCAGACTAAATTGTTGAGATTTGTTTGGTAAAATGTACAATATTCTTTGTTAATTTACACCGTAAACTCTGGTAGGGACTATGTTTTGATCGCAACCTATGTAGTTTTGTAAGTTCAACCGCGAGGTCTTGTTATATTTATCATATTTTTATGATAAAATCATCCAGACTAAATTGTTGACATTTGTTTGGTAAAATGTACAATACTCTTTGTTGATTTACATCAAAACTCTGGTACCAACTTCAACCTTTTTAGTTTTGTAAATTCAATAGCGAGGTTTTGTTATATTTATCGTAGTTTCCTTGTAATTCAGCCAACCTTTGCTAATTTGGTAAATCCAACAAACCTTTTTTTTCAGTGTAGATTAACTAAAGTATGCTCATCTTTCACGCCGTATCCCAGTAGTTCCATTCTCTAGTTCCATTATGGGGTACTGTGTTAAATTCTATAACAAAATACCTTGTGATATATTAAAACAAAATTAAAGTAAATTTAAAACCTTAGTTATAAGCCCACTTTGTAAACAAGCTTAATACAAATTAGATGATTATTTTCAAGATAAGAATGCTTGGAAACATGCTGGTCCTGCTCCATAGGGCAATCTTAAGTGTAAAAAAATCAAATTTGTTAATTTATATACCTATTCATAGTTACTGTAATTATTATTTTTTGTTTAAGAAATTGACTCACACACTGTTCCGTTGTTGTTAAATTAAGTATTTGACCTATGTTTGCAACATTTGTAAGTATATGAGAACCATGTTCCTATTTATCAAATTAATGAATGTACCTATACTGTCAATGATTTTAATACTTTGTACCTATACGTAATATATAGTATATGTAGTGCTATTATGGAGGCGTCGTCCCCAATTAATATGAATTTATTAACTTATGTACTCATGTATTTATTGTATACCACTTATTTATTTTAAAAGAGTAAGTATGGAGTTCCTTGCGTTCTTCTCCATAACAAGCTAATTTAACGAATGCACGGTAGAATCATTTTTTATTAGATACGTGTAATTTTGACGTTCAAAAGTGCCGCATAATGGCCTAGTCGAAATTTATATTTTTAACTATTGACTTTGACTTATCCCTCCTAGTCCAGTAGGGATACAATTATTTTTCACATAACCTTTGATAATTCAAAAGTTTTTTATTTTCGCTGGGTGGATAACTTAGGTGAATTAATTGCTATGTACAAAAATGTTAACAGTTTAGAGTTATGCAATAGGTATGAAGTAGCCATTTCCTATTATTTCGTTTTATAACAATAATAAAATATTTAAATAATTTACTTTTTCTTTATTAGTACTAGCTAAACTTTATATTAGAGAAAATGCGAACAGATGGGTACTGTGGAACAATGGAAAACTGAAAATGTCTCGCAACTCTTTCAATAATAGATCTAAGTTTTTCAAATGATTTTCTTTATGTATAGATGGAGTAGTTATACCTTACAATAAAAGTTCTAACAACTAAGTATCATACTGCACAGGTAATTTGTATTTTTCTTTGCGATAGGTACGCGAAATATTGAATTTAAGTTTATAATTTTGCGCCTACATATTCGTAATAATAAACTCTGCACAATACAAAAGTTTAAACATTTATGTGCTATGCCTTTAGTTTGGGTAACGCGGAGTAAGGTGTAGGTAAGTAGGTACGATAATTCATAGAATAACAGGATATTCTGGGTCTAGGCATATAAATTGTGAAATAAGCAAATAATAAGCAATCTTTGGCACAATAAAATTTCAGTAATTCCACATGGTTACTACTCTACAGAGATTGACCAGCCATTCTGATATCAGAATGGTCGGTCAATCTTAAATGTTTTAATTCTTTTAATAAGACGCGCTCAAACACTGCCAACATTTAAGAAAATGGTAAAGGAGCATTACCTTTCACTATAATTTTATTTTATTTTTTTCCTTTCTCGGTCATATATTCAATATTTATTAGTATATTAGATATGTTGTATAGTATTTACGTATTTTATGTTATTATGTATAAGTAAGTTATATTGTACACTGACAGCCCTCAATTCTTCACCTATCGTTCAGTCCATCCAAAGGTTGTCTGTAAGAGATTGCCCTGTGCGATAAGACCGCCCATTGTACACTTTGTTATAAAATATTTGTTCTGTATGTATATTTTTTTTTTTGTGGTGTACAATAAAGAATATAATAAATAAATAAATAATAGATGAACTAAGCAATTTTCACATTATGGTAAGCAAATATAAGCAATTGGTAAGTAATTTTTAGGCACAATTTGAAAGCTAAATAAGACTGTTGACCTGCGATTCTGACGCTCACCGATCATTCGAGCGGCGCGGCGGTGACACTCCACTCCGAACGTATTGAATAAGGCGCGAAACAATTTCATTACTGTCACATCTCACAAATCACTATTCTGTTCCTGTAGTATTTAAACCTCGTTGATAAAATCTAATTTTATGTATTGTATAAATTTGTTTTTCTTTTATGTTGAGGTCAACCTTCTTCGTTCCTATAAAAAGAATATGAGTGAAATATTCACAGAACACGGAATGGTCGTACCTGCTGTGCCGACAGTGCCTCGAGATGACAGAAAAATAAGATTCTCCGTATACTGAATCTTTCACAGTCATTAAGGGTCTTCAGAAACCCGAAAGTCTGCGGCCACCCTAACAAAAGTGTAGGTCTAGGTACCGTCTTATCCAGTAGGATTACCGTATAATCTGGGTTGGCAGAGTAGGCAGTCACTTCATATAACACACTGGTATTTGATGCATCTGGTTCGACTGAAAACAGTGGAAGCCAACTCCAACATATGAGGGTAAAGTCCAAGCAAATGCTTTTTCCAAACATATGTGACTGTATACACATCGTATAACAGGTGCAACTGTCACATAATGTACAAACATGCTAACATTTTACAGTGATGCAATAGGTATTTCTATTATATCGTGTTATAGCAATAAAAAGCTGTTTCTTTATTAGCTATGTTTCATTAGATCCGGGCAGACCCCTCGATCTACACACAAATTTAAAATGAAAGCAAAGTACACATTCCCTATAGATCTTCGGTCACTTTGATCTTGATTTGCTTATAAGCTTTTATTACTCTTATTGGTTTTATATGTGAAAAGTTAAATTCAGTGGGGCAGGCTAAAACGTTGGCGTTTAATAAACCAGAACCGAGCAGATACTATAAACTAACCGAAGGTTTTAGTGCAATATAAACAAAGCAATTTGTGCCTCAAAAAGCCTAATAAACGTGCCAGCACTTAAGTGGTTACGTTTACGCAGTATCAACTTGTAGACGTGCCCAATTAGTGCTGTGTACTTACTTATCAGTAATTAATATAATCTGGTTGTTTTACTATAAACCCCAAACCCTAACTAGTGTAACTAGTGATACTAGTAAACACCACAGGTACCAAAGACAGAGCTTCGGAAAAGAAAGATTTTATCACGTTGCAGTGTTTTGTTTTGGAAGACGGTTTATTTTTTTTGTTAATTACTTTAATGTTGCCACACAAAAAAAAAAACTCATATCTCGAAAACCAATGAACATTTGTGTATCTTACGTACGCCATTTTAATGCACAAGGAATAAACTTGCTATGAGCAAGTAATAACCCAAATCATTTTTCATTTCCTGTTTCAAGCCATTTTATATGTTTACTGCATTGGAGTGATGATAATTTATTAAAATATTGGTGTTTCTGTATGAGGAGCTCATGGCTAAATAATAACAGCCGCACGGGTCGATCGTCAAGGTTAAGCAACGCTTGACGAGGTCGGTCTGTGGATTGGTGACCATTTCAACATACCGAGTTTCCTCCGTGCCTCGGAAAGCACGTTAAGCTGTTGGTCCCAGCTGTCATTTGAAGATCTTTGACAGTCGTTACGAGTTGTCAGAAGCTTGAGATCTGATAGCAGTCTAGCCAAGGGGTACCGTGTTACCCAGTTACTGGGTTGTGGAGGTCAGATAGGCAGTCACTCCATGTAAAACACTGGTACTCAGCTGAATCCGGTTAGACTGGAAGCCGACCCCAACATAGTTGGGAAAAGGCTTGGCAGATGATGGTGTTTCTGTATATTAAATTAAAAAAAAAAAAAAAAAATTGCATGCCATAAGGCAAAATGTACAGGGACTCTCTACAAAAAGAACATCTAATCTGGACACCCACATTCAGAAAATAAACGATTTCATTTCATTTCATTTTTTTTCATTTCACAAAATGCAGTAAATACAAAACTTTTTGAGAATTAAGCAACAAGCTGATTTTTGGGACTGTGATGGGATTTTTAAGGATGACTTTTCAGGGAATCTTACTAAGTACTTAATGAACATAATTCCAGTAAAATTTGTTTTTTTCGCAGCACATGTCTTTATTTCCTGGGCTCTGTACCTATGTATGACAGCTTATCTACAATCTATGAACTGATGGAACATGTAAAATAAAACATAAAATATACAGTTCTTTATTATTTAAGTACATTAAATATATTAAAACACATTTATTTAACCTACATTCTTGTTCACTATATCGTTACATAAACAAAATGGTTACAAATATTGTATGTAAATAAGAATAATAAATTTTATAAAGTAATTATAAAATAAATCGTATTTCATAAATAATAGTACCTAAGATAATAATTCTACCAGTTTAAAGGGTTATTTTATTTTCCGACTTCAAGAAAAGGAGGTGTATGTAATATTGTAGGAATTGCCCAATATTCACATATGCTACTCTAATTGGGCTTCTAAACATGTGTGCAAAATTGCATAACTTTATGTTTGTTTGTATGTATGTTTGTCCAGGCATTTCTGCGAAACTACCTATCGGATCATGACCATTCTTTTCATTGGATTAGGTATCTTTCAGCTAAGGGAACACTGCAAGTTTCATCCAAATCGGTACCGCAGTTTTCAAGATATGAAACATACAACCGAACTCCTTACTCCTTAGTGACAAATATCATGAATGTGTAAATTGCGTTATTGTGGGTATTTTGTCAATCATTTAGGTGCATTACTATAGACTGTTGCTCACTTTTTAGTGATAGTGTAATAAAACTAAAAAGAGAGAAATAAAACAATTTTCACAATAAAATTACCGACTTCAAAAGCAAAACACTAAAAAGTGCAAAATAACTTTCGTTAGGGGAATCGGTGTCGAAAATCGATAAAAAAAAGTACCAAAGACACCGGCTTCCGAAACGAAAGTTATTTTGCACTTTTTTGTGTTTTGCTTTTGAAGTCGGTTTATTTTTTTGTGAAAAAGTTTTTTTTTTTAATTGTTTGCTAGGTATTACTTAGGTAGGTAATACTACTACGTATTAAATTATGTTTTACTAAGAGCCGATAATACAGTCATCAAAATAACTTTCAACTCAGGAATAAATATGACCTACTTGATGTGACATTGAAGGTTTTCTGAAGTTATGTGCATTAAGTGGAAGCAATGTAACGTCAAGTTCAGGTTTAGTGCTCGCCAAAGTTCTGGGCCGCCCTGAAGTTGGCTTTCCAATGCCCAAGGCACGAATCGGTGAGAGAGGTGAAGAGGTCTTCAACTTAAAGAGCTCTTGCCAAAGCGGTGACAACTGGTGGCGAGAATTTTCTAGAAAACCCTCAGATTCTTCTTGAAAAGTTCTGGCCTAGGTATCCTCTGATCGATGCTCATTTTCTATCTGGAACAATAATTTTCGTAATAAATGACAAAATCAAAATCTTTCCTTAGAATTTGATACCTGAGTTGGTGGCCGGTACCTAATTCAAAATTGGCAGTGTGCCAGATTTAGGCTGCTGAAACTTTTGAAAACTTAGATTTTGTCAATTTAGATTTAGGGAAAGTCCACAATTTTATTTATTTATTTAAACTTCATGCGCAAAGGTACAATGGCGGACTTAATGCCTTAGGCATTCTCTACCAGTCAACCAAGGGAGGTGAAGAGAGAACATGGCAGGTGCATTGTTTAAATAGTGGCAACAAAAAAAAAAAAAGTTGCTCAAAATACACATACATACATATTTTATATGATACATACCTAAATAAAGACATATTTAATAAAGTAATGAAAATCTATTGCATCGCCAAGTATGTAATTTTACGACAAACTGCACCCGATCAATTGACAATGAACGGTCCTGAAAGTGTTATTTTTGGAATTCTGGTCAGCTATTAAACTTTTCGCCTTGAATATACTTGCTCACAACTTATAACACTCAGCGATTTTACTAAATGACGCCGTTCAACTAGCTAATTAATTTAAAGGATGAGCGATATATCATCTCAGCCGAAAGACGTCCACTGCTGGACATATAGTCTCGCAAACAGCATGAGCTGATCCTTTTCGGCCCCGCCATCCGCCATCCGTTCTGCGAGCAATGTGGCCTGCCCACTGCCACTTCAGTTTGGCAATTCTTCGGGCCATGTCGGTAACCTTGGCTTTCTTTGCACGCAAGGAAATACCGAGCATAGCCCTCTCCATTGCCCTTTGAGTCTTTAAGCCTTCTGATGAGATCCATTGTGAGCGACCACGTTCCTTATGTAATTACTGGCAACACACACTGGTCATAGACTTTCGTCTTGACTTGAGACACTGCGGTAAGTTGGACAAGAAGATACCGTGCAACTGCCCGAATGCTACCCAGCCGAGTCGGATTCGAAAAAAATAACCTCTTTCTCGAAGTTAGAACTACCTAACTGGACCGTTTGTCCCAGACAGACATAATCGTCTACAACTTCGAGTGTAGAGTCTCCGATCTTGATAGGAGTGGGTGTTACATGGACAATCAACATGACCTTGGTTTTGCCCATGTTCATTTTAAGACCCACTCTTTCGGAAACTACTGAGGTCATCGAGCATTGTACTGAGGTCGTCCATGGTCTCAGCCATGACCACTATATCGTCGGCAAACCGAAGCTGAGTGATGTACTCGCCATTGATGTACAGAACCTTGAAGACATCCTCCAGTGCAGCAGAGAATAGTAATGTCACACCTCACTGCAGAAGGGTAGGTTCCGAAGCCTGATCCTGACGTCGGACTGACATGGTGGCGTTTTTGTACAAATACTTCAACACCGCGATGTACTGGTAGTCGAGTTGGCACCGTTGGAGAGACTTCAGTATAGCCCAAGACTCGATCGAATCGAAGGGTTTCTCTTAGTCCACAAATGCTAAATAGAGAGGCAGGTTGTACTCTTCGGTCTTCTGTATAACCTGCCGCAGCGTATGTATGTGGTCTACGGTGCTAAGGCCTTCTCGGCATCAAACTTGTTTGGGAGGCTGAAAATATTCAAACCTGCGCGCGGGACTATTCGTGATGACTCTTGAAAACAAATTGTAAACTTGGCTTAAAAGTGATATAGACCTATGACTCTTCAGCCCAGCATTGTCGCTCTTCTTGAAGAAGAGTACCACCACTCCGTGCACGATGCCTGAGGCATTTTCTCTCGTATTCCGTCATAGGGACGGAATCAAACAGCTTCTGAAGGGCCTCAAGTACCAGTTTTCCACCCAATTTCAGGAGTTCGACAGAATACTCATCACTCGGTGCCTTGTTGTTTTTAAGATGTTTCAGAGCAATCCTAATCTCGTACAGGCTGACGTCCTGGAAGTCTTCTTCCGGGATGTGTCGGGTCAGTCTAGCTCTTGGGTAATTTACTAGATACATAATGGGTTTTCTGGTTGACGTGTGTAATTGCCCATTGAATCTCTCGATCTCCCTCAAAATCTTTGGTTTGGCGGATACGATCATGCCATCGTTAGTAATCAGTTTCGTGAGCTGGCTCTGCCCAATAGCCAGATCTTTTGCAAATACCTTGGAGCCTTTATGCAGCTCAATCGCGTCTTTAACACGCTTGGTATTAAAGCCATGAAGCTCAGTCTTCAAGGATTTAAAGATCTGTGTAAATAAGCACGCATCGTCTGGAGTCTGCAGGATCATCTCACTCACTCCTTCATGAGCTTGAGAGTATGATCAGAGACTGTTTTGTTCTTATTTTTGTACGACGGGTCTTGTAGAACTTCGACCCAGTCCTATGGACAGTTTCCACAAACCCATCGTTGTATTCGTCCCCTGAGCTTCTTAGGTACTTGAAACGATTCTGCAGTTCAAGTTGAAAGCTCTCGGGGTTCTACTATGTTTCACTAATCTATATATATAAAAGCGAAAGGTCACTCACTCAGCCTGGCCGGAGGCTAAAGTTTAGTCTCCACAGGGAAGACCGGTTAAGCAGATAGCAAATCATAGGATTTAACTGCGAGACACCAAGTATTAAAAAAAAGAAAACAAACCCTAAAGGGGTAAAAAAAGGGTTGAAAGTTTGTATGATTTTTTTACAGTTCGTAAGTTGGACACGTGAAATTTTAGATTTACGCTGTTTGTTGATAAAAAGAATTTATGTATTTAATGGTTTTTGAAATCCCACCCCTAAAAGTGGTAAAAGAGGGTTAAAAGTTTGTATAAAATTTTAGTTTGTGAATTGGACACATAGACCAGGGTAGAAGCCTTTAAAAATAATAAAAGGTGAAAAAAATAATAGTAGGATGAAACCCATTAGAAAATGAGGGGAATATGATCAAAATGAAAGGAAAAATAAATTACGGTCGATCCGAGTTCGGGAAGTGGGAGGGGGTGAGTTTTTAAGGGTGAAAACGGTTTATCTCGATTTCCGGCAAAACTACAAGTCCTATGGAAAAAAGTAAAACGGCAAAGTTGTAGATAATAAAAAGATCTACTACTTTTGAATTGACACTTTTTTCACATAACCTCAAAATGTATGTGAAAAATTCAAATAACCAAGTTTTTGGTTTTTAATTTTTATCTTTTACAATTTTTTATTGTTTTTCACATAGTTTGGTAAAAACTTACCTTTTTATGTCCCAAATACACTGTATTTTTTTTTATTTAAAATATTTATTCTGTCACCTTATTTTGACTTAATATCGAAAAAACCACCCTAATTTTCAATCGAAAATTCTGACGTCAAAATATCAGCTTTTTAAAAAAAGTCGGTGGGCTCTTTGTTCGTTGAAATCTCTACTTTCTGATGGTGTAAAAAATATACATTACTATGGTAAATTTTCTCAGAAAATGCAAAAAATAAAGTTAATGTTTAATAAGACATCTACAATATTTTGTGTAAATTGTAGAATCTTCTTTAAATTATATGCGTAGATACCTATTTATTGCTATTTTAAGATAACTGATATACCTGAGTGACCTACGGAAAATTTTAGACCATCAAAAGGTATTTTATAGAGATGTAGGGAAGTGACTAGGAGGGTCTGGGCCTTATTACCTGTTATTTCGTTTTTTAATTAAATTATATGTACCATAGTAATGTATTTTTTTTTTACATCATCAAAAAGTAGAGATTTTAACGAACAAAGAGCCCACCTACTTTTTTAAAAAAGCTGTTATTTTGACGTCAGAATTTTCGATTGATAATTAGGGTAGTTTTTTCGATATTAAGTCAAAATAAGGTGAAAGAATAAATATTTTAAATAAAAAAAATTACAGTGTGTTTGGGACATAAAAAGGTAAGTTGTTACCAAACTATGTGAAAAACAATAAAAAAATGTAAAAGATAAAAATTAAAAACCAAAAACTTGGTTATTTGAATTTTTCACATACATTTTGAGGTTATGTGAAAAAAGTGTCAATTCAAAAGTAGTAGATCTTTTTATTATCTACAAGTTTGCCATTTAACTTTTTTCCATAGGACTTGTAGTTTTGCCGGAAATCGAGATAAACCGTTTTCACCCTTAAAAACTCACCCCCTCCCACTTCCCGAACTCGGATCGACCGTAATTTATTTTACAATGCATGTCCTCTAAAAGAGCGGTTTTCCAAGCAGCCAAACTGTGCGGAAAGTGTCACTTTTTTTCACTAGTGCTTTTTACTTTCCTGTACTTTTTTTTTTTTTTTTTTTCCTGTATTCATTAAATATGTTTGGCAGAACGTATATTTTCCTCGTGCCTTATTGCGTTACGATGTGACAGCTATTTAATTTTGCACATGCGCAGTAGATATGCCCTAGGAACTATTAGTTAATCTGTGGATATGCTGAACGCGCTTGAATAAGTCCGCCATTTTCATTTTATTAATTTATTTATTTCCTCGCACAATGCATAGTAAAATGTTGTATGATACACGTACGTAAGATGATTTCCGACTCGAGTCGATTTATCCACTCACTCGCTTCGCTCGCTCGTGAATAAAAATGCCGCTCATCGGAAATCACCTACCTTCCGCACTTGTAGCATAAATAACTATTTCCTTTCATTTTGATCATATTCCCCTCATTTTCTAATGGGTTTCATCCTACTGTAATTTTTTTTGCTTTTAGAAATTATCGACCCTGGACTAACATGAAATTTTAGATTTAAGCTCTTGGTTGATAAAAATAATTCATGTATTTATTGGTTTTTGGAAATTCTACCCCTAAGGGGATAAAATAGGGGTTGAAACTTTATGTGAAATTTCTTCGGTTTGGAGAGTAAAACATTTAAAATTGTTGGGTTAAGCTCTAGGTTAATGAAAAACAATGTTTATTTTTTTAATTTCGGTAATTCTACCCAGAGGGAGTAAAAAGGGGGTTGAAAGTTTGTGTGAAACTTCTACGCTTTTAAGTGAGGCACGTGAAATTAAAGATTTACGCTTTTGGTTGGTAAAAAGAATTCATGTATTTATTGGTTTTAGGAAATTCTACCCCTAAGGTGGTGAAAAGGTGGAAATTTTCATATAATTGAAAGTAAATAGTTTAATTAGGTATTAGTTTTTCAAAACTACTCCTAAAAGACGATTTAGGGGGTGTTAAAGATTTTTGAAGAATTTTACTGTACAGGACTTCTTTATTTATGATGCAGGGGAGCACTTAGAGGGATTTTTTGGAAATATTTCAAGTTATGGAACATACAACCGAAAACTCAGTAACGATAAAAAGCACAAATGTGTAAATCGAGTGATTATGGGTATTTTGTCAACCCTACCTATAGAACTTGATCACTTTTTAGTGATGGTGTACCAAAAACTAAGTACAAATAATAGAGGAAATTTGAGGAAAACAAAAAAACACAGACTTCAGAAACGAAAGTTATTTTTGGACGTTTTGTGTTTTGCTTTGGAAGTCAGTTTTATTTTGTTGTGAAAAAGTTTTATGGGAATCTTTGAATTATATTGTTTTCTAAAATTCAATGTGTTCGATACCCGGCTAGGAATATTATTTAAAAAAAATCCGACGATGCAGTTTTAGTTTTCATCAAAATCGGCACCGTGACTCGTTTGAGTGTTTTTCGTTTACGATTTATTATTTTCAACACTAAAATTGCAGTTTACTGACCCAACTGGGTCGTAGTAGACGACGCCAATATTTAAGCCATGCAATCAAAGTTCTGAGTCTTAATTTAGCTGCTACAAAAACTTCGTTAATATGAGTCGTTTAGTATGTCTTAGCTGCAGTGACGTCATCCCAGCTTCTTCATTCAATACAGGCAAACCAGTGAGGTTAGGGTTTGGACTATAGTCAGAAAAATAAAGCATGGAAGCAAAGAACTGAACGATAAAAACTACGATCAAAAAACGTGCGTGTAAGCTGGAGTGACGTCACCCCAGCTGACATGTCATATAGGGCATGTAATATCGGAAGATTTTTAATTCCGATATTGATTTCTGATATTAGATCTAAATATCGGAATTCCGATATTAATATCGGAATTACGCACTTTTGTTAAATATCACATTTTTTTTGTTAATTGCTCGAATTTGGTTGAATGAGGTTGGATTAAACATAAAAAAAAACAAAAATATTTTATTGCGGACTCAAAGGTACCATAGTTTTGTTAGTATTAAAAATTACTTAAAAACTATGACAAAACAAAACTAGTTTATGCCGCGACATACTAGGATTTGCTATTATCTCTCTAATCACGAATGACTCGTTAATTGGGTGCTTATTTGCCTAAGCTGCACATTTGTATCCAAGAGAGAATATAAGTCATGTCATTTCACATGTTATGGCAAATAAATTATCTTTATCTTTCTGACAAAGGACAATGCTAAAAAATCCAGAAAATAAATCTTTATCGATAAACTTGAAAATAGTACCGATAAGTGTAGTGAGTAATACTGATTAGTAAATTCAGTATAAGTATCGGTCAATGTGGCGACGCCTCCTGGGTGAGGCCTATGCTCAGCAGTGGACGTCTTTTGGCTGAAATGATGATGATGATGAGAGACAATGAAGTCAAGTAGTGGAAGTTGATTTATCCAACAAACTGGTGATCGGATAGACTTATTTGTAGAAGAATGAAAAGTATTAAGCTTTAATTTATTAAGGTTTCCAAGCAAGTAACTTAAATGAAAAATTGAAATATAGTATACTCGTTCCAAAACAGCCCTCTCAAAACTATTAGAAACCATCTTAGCATTCATCATCATCATTGTCAATTTCCTTTCAGCCGAAAGACGTTCACTTCTGAACATAAGTCTCCCCCAAGTGTCATCACATTAATCGATCCCCTTCGTCTCAAATCCAGTGGATTCCCGTAACCAAAGCATTAATCAATGAAAATATAATTGTTCCAAAGGGTTTTATGAAACTGTGTATTTACTTGTACTCTTAAAGGTTACATTTTTAGCAATATCGGGGCTGTGAATACGGAATTTTTTCATGACGTGAAGTTTAAGTAAACAAGCGCCCAAGTAGTAAACAGATTATGCGACCACTTCTAATCACCGTAGTCAACGGGCTTAACCGCGCTTTCTCGCTCAACTCTACACAAGGAGCTAAAGCAAAATTATTTTTTTAGATTCCGAGATTCCGATAGTGGATCACTCAATATCGGAATTGAAATATCAGTAATTTTGGCCCGAGATTCCGAAATTACGAGATTCCGATATTCATGGCCTAATGTCATATCTTCCGAACAAAAGAAGATATTGATTATATATTAAAGCACAAAAATTAAGACATAATAGCTGCCATAAGCATCAAAATTTTCAAATCTCTGGTAAAAATACTGTATAAGTCACAAAATACCCATAATAACTCAATTTACACATTCGTGCTGTTTATCGTTACCGAGTTCGGTTATATGTTCCATAACTTGAGACAAATCTAAAAATCCCTTCTTAGTGCTCCCTTACATCATAAAAAAGAAGCCCTGTACAGTAAAAATCTTCAAAAATCTTTAACACCCCCTAAATCGTCTTTAAGGAGTAGTTTTAATAAACTAGTAATGAAAACCTATACTATTTACTTAGGTTCAATCAATAATGTTAATTATAGCCTAATAATTTATATTCTATAATATATGTAACTAAATTTGCACGCCATACCTGGCAGAATGTGATGATACGACTTACCAATCTTAAGACCATTAATGTACCATGTTCAGACAAATAAATGATTATGATTATGGTTAGTATTTATGCCAAGTTTCAAAGATATTTCGATTATTTTATTTTGTTTTTTGACCCAAGTGATACGCTAAGGTACCGTAATATTTTACCTGGAAACCTTTCATCAAAAGTTTTTTTCTATTAATTATGATAATACCCTAGCTAGTTACACCTTGTTGGATAGCTAACGAAACATAGATATTTTAAGCATATCTGCAGCATGGCTGTCATAGACAATTTTTTAAATATTTGTGAAAGTAAAAATATTTTGTACTAATTTATTTCATTTTATAACTATCAATCGTCTACTACGAGTTACGTACGACCCAGGTGGCTCAGTTAACTGCAATTTTAGTGTTGAGAATAATATAGAAACTTATCTAATAAGCAAAAATCGCAAACACAAATATATTAGAGGCAAAACCCCAAAAAAGTAGGCCAATAGATAAAATAGATATTGGACAAAAGAAACTTCTTTGTCCAATATCTTGATAACGGTTAAGTTTGGCGTACGGTGTTTCATAGTCAAATCGGTCAGAAATGATGGAAACTACACGACTTTATCTGATGCCCTGTATACTTGAATTTATAATTTGAGATCATTTCCATCGTTACCAACTCAAGTGTCGACTTAAGCATTTTTAACATGATTTTTAAGCGACCAGTTGCTATTGTTATCAAATTTTACAATCTCGAATTCTGAATTCAAATATTATTTGTCTTACTCACATTGATCCTTTGCATGGGTTTGACTTTTAACTCTACAGCTAGTCTGTCGCAAGATTTGAGAGTTGCCACCATATAATTAATTATGCCTGTTGACTCCACTTCGGATAGCAATCTCTTCTCTATGTCTCCTGGCGCAAGCACGGGGAACTTTGGATCTGCCTGTCAAGTTCATAAAAATGTTTATGAATAAGAATCATCTACTCATTTAAAATCTAAAATTAATTTGATCACCGATAGACGAAGCATGCCTAAACTGAACCACCGAGTCAAATTAAAAAAAAAGGTACAATCGGTAAGGAGTAGGAAGTAGTTTTAACACTTTTGCATTGCTTGTGTTGTTGCAAGTTGTGATAATTATCTTCTATGATTATCTCAGCTGATTTGTTGCTCATAAAAGCACTTGTCAGTGATAATAAAGACACTAAATAATCATTTTACAAAATAAGAAACAGAATTTTAATGTAACATTTAAACAGAATCTACAGGTTCAAATATGCAAGTACGCTGTGAGTGCAACATTGCTTATATAGTTGAAAATGTTTTCAGGACACGAAAAGAATATGTGACTTTCTGCCTCTTGTCTTAAATATTATACAAAAAAGGTGTACATGATCGCTGCTATTCTACAGAAAGAATTTAGAATAGCAGCAATCAAAACCAATAGGGACAAAGAGGGTGATAAAGCCAAAGAGCTATTACTAAAATGCCAAACCCTACAACAATGTTTACTAAAAGACAAAAAGGATATATCGCGCATAAGCAAAGAATTAAAGATTGTATAAGGAAACATAGACAAGATACAAGAACTGAGAGTTTAATATTCCATATAAAAACCACAGGAGTGGTCTCCGGTTCCAGGGCGACAGAGTTATATGAGTGGTATGTTATACGGAACTCACGCGAAGCGCACTACAACCGGACACCTCATGCCATACGGGTGCAGTATATGAACGCGTTTAAGGCGGTGATGGGGCTGCGGGCTAGGCGGGCGAACATCATTTCACCTCTTTACATGGTTAGTCGGTAGCTCGCGGTGTGAACCGAAGTATGTAAAGAGGTGAAACGATGTTTGCCCGCCTAGCCCGCCCGCCCGCTAGCTGGCAGTGTGGCCTGCGCTTCATCATGTTCGCAGAGGCAAACACTTGATGGTTTTCACGCGATTATGCGCAAACGTGCTGCTTCTATGGTGTGCAGGATGCAGGCCAGTCCCAACACCGTCCTGGCGATGATCGCGGCAAATTTGGATTGTCTAAAGGGCAATTGTTCTGACTGGTCACTGTGCCAGTGCCGGAGAGAAGGTACTAATAATTTTAAATTTATTTTATTTTAATGAATTTATTTTGTTATTTAATTTTGTGTCACTAATGTAATTCATTCTATTTTGATTTGACTTTATTTGTGACTTGATTTTGGCATTACTTTTTGTTTTGAACTTTATTTATCTGATACTATTTTTTATTATTCTGATGTTTATAATTAATGTAGAATGGATTTTTAATTTTAATTTAATTTAAAAGTTAACTAACTATGTATGATTTATTCTTGTGATAAATATTATTAATAAATTAAGTAATTAAATTTACAATAATTTACAACATTAAAATATATTGTTATCTTTTTCAACATTTTGGTTTTGTATTCAAATAACTTTTAATTTTTTAACTAACATAAATGCACTTCAGAATAAACGTTCCAAAGTAAAGCTGTAACAAACTAAACGCCTAAATAAATTGTAAGAGCCATAGAATGATACTTGGCTTAAAATGATACATTTTCTTCGGGCGCTGTTCTGATGTAAATATAAAACACTTTTTTATTGCAATTACAGTTTTAAAAGCATAACAAGGATTCAACAGTAGTCGTACTAAATTGTATTAAAAGAACAATGGCGAGATTTTAGCTGACTTAAATTTGAGCGTCTGAAAGTGAGTTATATACGAAAGACATTCTATTAATTGTCTACATTTTTTAAATATATTATTAGGCTGGTTCAAAAAGGATAAAAAAAAATCATAATAAATAAAAAGTTATTTGATTTTACAGTTAATTTCTTTAGCTTAGTGTTGCCATTATATATTTTATCTGCTAAGTGACAAGTAGTAACTATATTAATTAATAATATAATTAATGTATTTATTGCAGTAAATGAGTTAACAATACAGTTTATGTCTAAGTATAAATGTTCCTCGCAGGTAGGTAAGAATATTGTAGAAATAAATGAATTACTTTTAGTTAATGATTGGCAAAAAGACTAGTATCCAAGTTTAAAAAATATAGCTTGGTTGTTGACGAGGACGACGACCTTTTGATAAACGTCAAAGTCGCTTAGTTTAAATAAATATACTCTTTTCAAAGAGTATATTATACATTTCATGCTGAAATAACTAGGTAAGGGAAATGCTAATGCGATATTCCCCTTTTACTTCCACGAAATTGAATAATATTACCTATTAAACACATTATTAAAAGTTACCCAGACATAACCTACAAAAGTTTATGACTGAATATCTATTATTCTCGACATTCTCGAACAAAAATTATTGCACAAACTAATTCAGAACATCACCCTGAGTTAAACCAGATATTTTTCATTTAAAGACGTAGGAATTTAATCTCAGCTAAAAAAATGTATGGGCACCTGCCATTGTTCTTTGGCGTGTTCAGTTTAAGATCACGCCATTTTGAAATCAAAATAGCGGAACCACTTTATTTGTAGAATATTTTGAAATATTTTGAATGTAGAATTTTACTATGAAAGTATTAAACAGTAGAAATATTGTATTAAATTCTATTTACATGATATTCGAAAAACCTGGCGGGGTTCTGTCATCTTGGCGTTCATAAAACAATCACTATTTGTTTGTTTATTAATGAATCAAAGTGATGTAAAAGTCAGCACACCTGCCCTTAATTTTCGCCGATTGGAAATGGGTGAACTGTGAAAAGCGCAATCTTGTGTCCTAAGTTCATTTTAGATAATTATTGATAATATAAATCATTTATATTTATGTATAATTTTATATTTGCCTTTGTAATTGTGAATTTAATGAGCATAAATAATTTGTTAATTTATACCCATTAAATAAAGGAGTTAATCAGATGAATTACTCACTGGTTTCATTTTCCGCCAATATGTAATGCAGTCAGAGACGCGTTCTTCAAAACCGGGGGCAAAGCATTTGTGGTTGAGAGCAACAAAGGTTTGGCCAATGTTCGCCTTGATTTTACCGTCCGGTGTCCATCTGGGAACGTGGTGGCCGTAGTGAGCTCCTGTGTGTAATTAAACAACCATTAGTTCCATTTGAAGATATCTGGGTATAGGGGCGTCCTTAGCAGTGGTTACGGCGAGGTTCGGGCGGATAGCAGATATTTATGACAACCTTTTTGCAATGTATGTGACGAAATTTTGATAGACGAGAAATACAAAACTTGGCTATTATTGTTTCACTTTTCTATGAAATAGGTACTTAACTACCTTGCTTTTATTTTGCTAAAGTTAAGAGGAAAAGTTGCAAAAGTTAAGCTTTTTGGGTTGTCGCGTGAGGCTTCTGCAAGAGCGAGGCCTCTGCGATTGCCCTGCTTGCCATCCCCTAAAGCCGCCACTGTCTGGGTATGTAACTACTGGTCTAATGGACATAATGGGTCGGTTCCTGAATTGAGTTTTTGGAATCCAAAACGTTTCTGAAAAGGTTAGACAGGTTTTCAGGTGTAGGTACGTGTACGTTACCCCAGCAAGAAAGTGGCTCCTAGAATGTAATCTGCCGTAAATGTGCGCCACATAAAAATTTAGTGCGTGTTGTCGTTTAGGAAAATAAACGCAACAAAAAAATCCTGCTAGAGTAACTTTTTTTTTTAATGTATTTTTATTTTTAAATTCTTTATAGGCTCGTTGTTGTTCAGGTTGTTCCAGCAGGACCATTCTTAGAGAATAATCGGAGAGAGAAATATTGTGCATGGGCAGAGAGCTTATATATATGTGCATAAATGTGCGCTAAAAATGTATTTAGTGCGTCATCATATTTTTTTTTTTTATTTTTTTTTGAGATATTTCATTTCCTGCTGGAGTAACGTTTTGTAGAATCGTGTATCCCTAAAATAATTGTATGTGTGCCTGTAGAATAAACATACACAAGTAGCTCTTTATTTGTGCGTATTTATGACAAAATAAGATTTAATAGCCAAACTATTTTCTATAAAATATTACTAAGTTTTTTGAGAAATAAATTTAAAATTATTATGTCGTTTACTTATCTTTTTACTTATTATATCACATTTTTAAATATTTCTTAAAAGCATAAAAAAAACATTTAAAAATATAAAAAACTTTTTTGCAAAAAAATACAACCGACTTCCAAATGAAAAACTACAAAGTGAAAAATAACTTAACTCTTGGAAGTCGGTGTCTTACGTAGGTACCATTATTTTTCGATATGGACACCGACTTCCAAGAGTTAAGTTATTTTTCACTTTGTAGTTTTTCATTTGGAAGTCGGTTGTATTTTTTTGCAAAAAAGTTTTTATTTTTCCCTTTTTAGTTTTGCCTACCTAATAGATACGCAAGTTGTTTCCTAAGGTCCCTATAACGCCGAATAGATTACCCGAATAACATGAAACTTGAACATAACCGGTGAAATGAGAGATCTACGTACCCCTTTAGAGCATACTGGCGTGATGTTATGTTATGAAATGGTATAAACAATAAACAGACATGCGATTGCAGAAATCCCGAGACTGTTGCCGTTATTTATTGAAGAGTTCTGTTATATATCTCCGAAGTTCTTGATCAGACCTTCACCAAATTAAAATGGGACCAATTTCAAAACATACTCTTCCAAACAAAAAAAGAATTTTCAAAATCGGTCCACAATTGACGGAAAAATCGGTGAACATACACAAAAAAAAAAAAAAAAAAAAAACAAACATAAAGTCGAACATAGAACCTCCTCCTTTTTGGAAAGTCGGTTAAAAAATAGAGTCCAACCGGTATCGGGAACAGGGTCCAAGCTACCGGTGGTTAGGGATCGAGAGACAGGAACCTCCTCACAATGCGAGCCGTATCGAGAAATACTGCCTTCTCTATCAGACCCTTGATCCAACCGCCCAGTGACAGTCTCGACCAATGGTCGTCGAGGCCCTGGCCATCAGGCCGTTGGCCGTTATGACAATCGGCACAATGATCGCCTAGTTCACATTCCACATGTCGATAACCTCGTGTGCTAAGTCAAGATACTTGATTTGTTTCTCCCGAACAAGCTGGTTTCCGTAAAGGCTTTAACACGGTAGACTACACACCACTGTGGCAGGGTAAACAGAAGACCGAAGAGTAAAACCTGTAACCGGAAAAGCAAAGGCTTAGCATATGTGTGGACTACGAGAAAGCCTTCGATTAGATCGAGACCTGGGCTGTGCTGCAGTCTCTGCAACGGTGCCAAATCGACTACCGGTACATCGAGGTGTTGAAATGTTTGTACAAAAACGCCACCATTTCAGTTCGACTTCATGATCAGACCTCGGAAGCTGTCCTTCTGCAGCGAGGTGTAAGACAGGGAGACGTCATATCTACGAAACTATTCACTGCTGCACTGGAGGATGTCTTCAAGATTCTGGACTGGATAGGGCTAGGCATCAACGTCAATAACGAGTATATAACTCACCTTCGGTTTGCCCACGATGTAGTCATCATGGCTGAGACCATAGAGGACCTCAGTAAAATGCTCGATGACCTCAGTAGAAGCTTCCGAAAGAGTGAGTCTTAGGATGAACGTGGACAAAACATGTTTCACCCACTCCTATCAAGGTCGGAGACTCTACATTCCAAGTTGTAATCGACTATGTCTACCTGGGACTAACGATCCAGTTGGGTAGGGATAATATAGAGAAAGAGGTAAACTATCGAATCCTCCGCCAATCCCGCTCTCTTTATTATTTTCTGATTAATTTCGTTGTGAGATCCAAGACAGTTTAATTCATTCTCTGGGACTTCGTCGAGCTTCATTGCCTCGGCGCTTTTCTGGTGGTCGCCACTGTTGATTCTGGCTTTCAGGAGTTGCAGTGGTTTGGGAATAGTGCGGTGATATTATCCCAAATATAACCGTCGAATCCGACGCTGGGCAGCGTTTGGGAAGTTGCGCGGTATCTTCTCGTCCAACTTACCACAGAGTCTCAAGACGAAAGTCTATGACCAGTGTGTGTTGCCAGTTATGACCTAAGGCCCTGAGACGTGGTCGCTAACAATGGGCCTCATCAGAAAGCTTACAGTCACCCAAAGGGCAATGGAGAGGGCCATGCTCGGAGTGTCCTTGCGTGATCGAATCAGAAATGTAGAGATCCGCAAGAGAACCTGGGTTACCTACATAGCCCGAAGAATTGCAGTAGGCAGTGCCCGCAGGGCGTATTGCTCGCAGAACGGATGACCGATGGGGTAGAAAAGTTCTGGAGTGGCTATCGCGTACCGGAAGACGTTGCGTTGGAAGGCCGCCAACCAGGTGGACCGATGACCTGGAGAAGGTTGCGGGGATCCGCTGGATGCGAGTTGCACGGAATCGGTCAATGTGGTGACACTTGGGGGAGGCCTATGTCCAGCAGTGGACGTCTTTCAGCTGATAAGATGATGATGACTTCAAAATTATAAATATTTTCTTTAATCTAATTCTGTCACAAATACACACAAATAAAGTGCTACTTGTGTATGTTTATTCTACAGGTGCACATACAATGGTCTTAGAGATACACGATTCTGCAAAACGTTACTCCGGCAGGAAATGCAATATCTCGAAGACCTGAAGATGCACTAATTACATTTTCAGCGCACATTTATGCACACTTATAAGCTCTCTGCCCATGCAAAATATTTCTCGCTGCGATCATTCGTTTAGAATTTACCTGCTGGACCAACGTTACTCCAACAGGAATCGTATTGCCGCTGTTTTTCCAAAACGACTATACGGACAATTCTTTATGTGGCGCACATTCACAGCAGATTACGCACTAAATATACGTTCCCCTCATATCACTCTAAGAGCTTATCTCTTGCTGGCGTAACGTATACGATTTTCAGGCCAGGAGAATTAGGAGAGCCTCAAAATAACTCAACTTCCTATCCAAAAATCGGTGGTTAGGTAATGGAAAGCGTGCAAAGAATCTCTTGGCCAAGGCCAAGCATATTTTATGGTTTCTTCAGAAACCATTTTTATTACAATCATCGATTTATTTATTTGGGTCTCATTAAACTCTAATCTCTGGCTTATCTACTGCATTTTTATCTTGTCGAATGCTGCTGTTGCAATTTCTTGGTTTTTATTCTTATTCTTTATTGTACACAAAAACATAAAGACACAGATACAATAGGCTTATGTACAAAGGCGAGCTTAACCCATAATTGGGTTCTCTTACAGCAAACCTCAGTTGCATTAAGAAATTTGCATATGAGGACAGTACATCCAAGTGCACAACAAAATTCATGTTTGCCCAAAACTATCGAGTTATAGGTATAGTTTGATTCAAACCTAATGGCGGCTTGGAACAGGAGGTGAGTCGCTGGGCAGTAGCTAATTCATGTGGCTGCGATGTTGAGGGGTATTTCGAAGCAAGTGGCGCTCTTCGCTCTGAATCGAACTAAGTATATCAGAGAAGGTGCATTGGTTAAAACCTTCGCCACAATGTGGTGCTGTTAAAACCTTCGCCACAACATAGTGTTATAGGTACATTTTTGACTGTGCTCACCTGCCAGTACTCCAGAAAGCAAATCGACAAGAGCCGCTAACCCGAACCCTTTGTACCCAGACGACTTCTCACTGCCGCCCAAAGGCATCAGGCTTCCGTGTTTTATCACCTGAAAATGGTAAATAGGAACTGGATGGAATGGGAATGAAGAACTTGCAGGGCTTTTTACTAAGAATATTCAGGAAGAAAAGTAAAAAGCCGAGTTAATTAGTTGATAGCTGAGAGATAAATGAAAGTTGATAGCTGTAACTTATTTAGAGACTGAAACCGAAAAAAATAATTATAGGAGCTCTTTGGCCAGGGGCCACAATCAGGTTTCCAATAAGGACACTTAAAGTACAGGGCCTTTCATTTTCATTTGATCGGGTGCTGCTTGACGCCAAATGACATAAATAGGCAAATCTGACGAAGAAACGTCAAATTTAATTGGACATTTGTGAACTTCGGATCGAATAATTGAAAAAAACAAAATGATATACGGAATACCCAAAAGGGCTCATAACTGAACTAGCAGATTTTTAATATTATGATCACATATTTCCATTACACCCTGTAGCTGCTGCTGGAAGTGAAGTTGTATAACGAGCGTTTATTTGATTTGCATTTAGTTTAGGCAATTATTTGATTTGGATTTTTATTTAATCGGGAAGAAAGACGCTGGAGAAGTATTCTGCAAACGCATTGGCAGCATCAACATCAGATAAGGCTTGTGTATGATAGCGCTTTATAGTTTTATTTACATTGCTGTTTTTTGTGTAAAAAGGCAATAAAGGAGAATTTTAATAAGATCTTTTTCAAAAGCCACGGTCGTCCGCATTCGAGCGTGTCCGGGACGCGGACGCCGCACGGTATAGCATAAACAACCCCATAAAAAATGTTCGTGAAGTTTTGAATCCGTAGTGCCTCGTCCGGTTCGGCTCGCGCCCGACTCGGTCTGGCATCTGGCATTTACTAAATCCCTGGTACTCCTTTTCGCGTCATGTCAAATGTCATGTCATGTGTCTTTGACACCGAAGCGTGTATACTCATGTTGGTAATTACCAGATCTGGATCCAGTGTTTCTTTTCCATCGGGTCCTATCGCCCATCCTGGCTCCAATTTGATACCTCTTCGCCGACATATTTCTATCTGAAAATTCATTGAGACTGTACAGAACGATAATTTCCGCCTCACGCTTGACTGAGCTGTGAAGGCCGCAAAGGAACACCAAATGTTTTGTGGCATGTGTTACGTGTGCGCAAGAATAGATAAATAATCTCTTTGATGGGGTTTATGCAGCCTCATTTCTGAGGAAGGTATTTCTATAGAAGGTACCCATTTTAATATTGCACGACTGATATGACCTTTGTTTAAAACTCGATACACAATGTGCCATAATGGAAGGACGCGATCCTTACTTAGATAGTTGCAATATTGTGTAGGGTGGACAGTATGGCCTTTTGCCGGTTATTGTACTATTGAGGGACGCGGAAAAGGTGGAAAGTTCTGCATCCTCCATTCATAGAAAGAATCTTCCGAACAAACGAGTGTGGGCAGTGGGTTATTGCCAGATAGTTGTTGTCGGGCTGTTTTAAATACATAGATATTTACAACAGCCCGACGACAATTAGTTAACGGATAACTTTGATTTATTCGATGCAGGTTTTGTGTGTTTTAAAGTTTGCAAATGTTGGAATAGATGTCGTTACAGTACCTTTCCTAGCGCCACGGTAGCAGTAGCAATGTCGAGGTAAAATGGTCCAGTTTCTTTTAAAGCCGGGGCTACTACTGCCAGGGGATTAGTGCCTAACGCAGCCTGAAATGAGTCAAAAATAAATAAATGGGGGATTATCGATCCATTCAATGCGGGTGCGGTGCTTCTGATCAAAAAATTTCCCACTTGCTCGTGTCCTAAATGTCCGTTCATCGCACCCATAATGGATATACTGTCGATACGAAAAGAAGTTTGCTATTGGACTGACCTTCGTACTCCTTGTGGGTGCTACTAGAGGTGAAGTGTTGGTAAACGTCATGCCTATCATCCCGGCATTTGCGACTTTTTTGGCCCAGTATCCACCTATGCCATAGTGATTGGAGCCTGAATGATGATAGATATGTGAGTAGGATAGAAATATATCAATATCATGCATAAGAAGTGATGAAAATACTGTTATAATAACAACTAGGTTTTTCCCGTGGCTTTACTACTTGGCCGTCTACCCCACAAGATTCGTGCTTTTCCCCTGGATAAATCGGATAAATAACAACCTTCCAAGATTACCTCCTACAACTAAGATAAAGCAGAAAGGATAAGCAGGTTTTTCTTCCAATGTTTTCCATCGAATTTCCGA
Organism: Orthosia gothica; assembly: GCA_949775005.1. Classification (NCBI taxonomy): domain Eukaryota; kingdom Metazoa; phylum Arthropoda; class Insecta; order Lepidoptera; family Noctuidae; genus Orthosia; species Orthosia gothica. The sequence goes on along the minus strand of OX459046.1, from coordinate 10,659,699 downwards.
AAGGGAGTAACTATCGCACCCCAATTTTTTTCGTCATGAGTGAGCGGCTGCACCCCCTCCCCCACAAAGTGCACCTCACCAACATTAGAGGTCTGTACTCAAATCTCTATGCAATCCACTACCACCTGGAGGCTGAGAAACCAGCGCTGTTATTCCTTACGGAGACGCAGATAGAGAGTCCGTCAGACGTGTCGTACTTATCTTAACAAGGGATTACCCTGGAGCACAATTTTAAACCACGCGTGGGTTTGTGCATGTACGCCCGTGACTACACATGCTATTGGCGTCACCGTAACCTTGAAAATGCAGATTCTCAACTAGGGGCTCTGGTGGACACAGGTCTGGATAAAATTATCTAAGCCTCTGTCTGCCATTCGCACAGCGGAGATCAGGATACAACTAGGCTCACAGAGTGCTTTAGCGGGGCGGCTGATGCGGCACAGCAGCACACACAGTACCCTTCCGCCCAAGTAGTATTACTGGGGGAGTTTAATGCCTATCACCAGGATTGGCTCTTCCCATACCAGTGCACTAGTGCACTGACCATGCTAGATGGGAGACGCGTAAGCTTTGCGCTAAACCTTGCCCAGCTGGTCCAGGGAGCAACGAGGGTGCCGAATGTTGATTTGCACGCGGCCATTTGCTTGGACCTTCTGCTCACAACAGATCCAGACCGATACTCTGTGTCGATAACTTCACGTTAGGGTGGTTCCGTTTCCAACCATTGTCTGGTGAAGTCTGTCTCCGTCTACTCACCGCCCGATCCCAGTCACCCATACGCACAAAACGTTTTGAGAACACTTTAATAATGCGTACACCTATGCAGTGGCATTCTTTGTTCAGTGCCAGAGTCTTTGTTTCTCGACAGCTACAATCTAGGGGTCTTTAAGTCAAGAATGAGTAGGTTATTTCTAGGCAAGCGTGTTTCACTGTCGAACACATCATTGCTTACCATCAGGTGAGATAGTGGTCAAACGCGAGCTAATCAATAATACAAAAGCCACGCCGCAGTTCAGCATCCATCTTACTTTTACTATAATTCATAAGAATTATAGATACGTAAAATTAAATTGATTGTGCTAATTTGGGCCAAGTGTCTTGTAGATGATACCTCTGACTGCGACCCATCCGATTCCTGTCTTCTCTGCCTTCTGTATCGCCATATCTGCGCCGAAGTGGCCGGCAGTGGCACCCAGCACGTTGTCAGCATCAACCCATGCTGTCGACGCGGTCTCTTTCATAACCTTCGGCGTGTTGTATGGATTGCACCGCCCGGTCTGAATGTCCTTGACATAGCGACCTTGGCAACAACATTTACTAAGTCATTATAAGGGAAGCTCTGGGAAATCACGACTAATTTCAGGCTAACTCTGCGCTTTTGTTAGCTAAATTACAAAGGAAATTTGCTGAAGAAAAAATGCCGCCACAGATCAATACAATATCGACCTGACGGCATGGCATAAGTCCTTGGAGAGGTGAGAGCTGAGAATCAGAAGACAAAATACTAAATACATGTGTTGAATCTTTTCCGGAGCATAATAAAAAAAGAATTTGAGTGTCATACCATGTCCATCCATCGAAAATAGACCTCTTAACAGAGTTAAATAGTTCCAAGTATCTCGGATCCATGTCGGGTATTTCAGGCCGAAGCCTGTGAAGAGAGAGACATGAACCAGAGGATCCAGGGATAGCGGTAAAGGACGTCAGATTCCAAGTAGGTCAGAATCCATGTACGTCATTTTCCAGTTAGGTCATTTTCCAACTAGGTCAGATTTTGAGTTGGTAATGCACAGTACAGTCAGTATCATAATTTTCCGACATGAAATTAAGCCATGTAAATATGAAATATTTTTTTTTATTCGTAGTAAGTTTTCAAAATTTCTACATGAAAACAAAAAAAAAAAACGTTTTCCATCTTTAAACATTCTTACATTAGCATTTATATTCGGCGATGGAGCTCAGATTCCAAGTAGCTCAGATTAGGATAGTAGCATTTCTTCTATGCTTGAAATGTTGTGCTCCGAATCTGAGCTTATACCTAGATACGGTAACTTAATTTGGATGCTCTTCTTAAAAATTCGGATACATTTATGTGCCCGGTTATGCACTCTTTATTTAAAATTTTCAATGACTCAACAAATTTTCTGTCAACACTTCTACCCTTATATTTATACCCTTTATAAACGGTACACGGTTTACCCTTTGCCGTAAAAATCACTTTCAAATCTTCGGAATCAACCGCGATCCATTTTTTATGTAATGTAATAGATTATTAGCGATTTAATAAAGATGACATTGATTGTCATAATCATAGACTAATGTATAATAGATTGAGAGTCATAATATTGACTGAATAATTATTAGCTCACCAAATAAATTAAGCGGCAAGGTACATACATAGCGGTCATATATATATAATAATAACTCAATCAAGGAGTTTACATATAGTAACCCCCAGTTTCCCAGCTCAGAATTATCGGAGAACTAATGTGACAAATTGTCAAGCACTTGTTATCTGCTCTGATACGTTGAATGAATTTTCAACAGCCAATCACAGCAGATAACGCGTGCTTGACTATTTGTCACATTAATCCTTCGATAATTTTGAGCTGGGAAACTGGGGGTTAGTGTCATCATTTCTAGACTATAATCTATATAGTCCGTGCCACCAAAGAAGTCTCGCAGACATGGTGCGATGAATATAATATGTCCAGCAGGCCTTTTCACTCGCCCCGGCTACCGGGTACCTGGCGGCGAAGTATATAGCCATGAACGTTAGCTTTTACATGTACGCCAACATGGTTATACATTCGCCGCCGGGTACCTGGCTCCGGCTACCCGCCAACCGGGGCGTGTGAGAAGGCACTAACTGTACCAGAAACCATTACTTACTCAAAATCTGACCTAGTTGGAAAATGACCTAACTGGAAAATGACGTACATGGATTCTGACCTACTTGGAATCTGACGTCCTATACCGCTTTCGATCCAGGCAGTCTGGCTAAATTAGTGATAGCTGTCTGGCATCCTATACGACTCCCGTATTAAAGAATGAAGGGATGCTTACTTAACCTGCTCAGTCCATGACCGCGATGGCCGAGCTTGTCAGCTTCCAACAGCAGGTCCGCGACTTGCTCGGCCGCCTGGCGCGGGCTGCCGACGGCCTCTATACAGTCGGCCATGAAGCGCCGCACCTCCATCGTATACACCTTGGCCCTCTTTGTCATGATGACTTATGGAACTCAACCAAAAATATGTAGTAGGTACCGAAAGTACCGATAATTCGAAATTTGGAGTTTAGAGCGCCAAAGTAGGTACACAAAAATAGATATGCTTAATAGCAGCTTGCGCCTTTTATTAGGTACATCCTACTAGTGTTGTTTTAATAAAGCATTTACGTCCAGTGCGGCGAGCACGGCCTACTGTGATAGGTTTGAGTCACACAGTTTGGGATTAAAAACCGTGATAAAATGCGTAACTCAAGCTTATCACAGAGGCGCTGCATTGGACCGCTGAGGTAGTGTCTAGATGTTGTGTTCTCAATATTAATATTTTAGCCTTTATCCAGTTCCACGATGAACCATTTCTTGAATGGTTAAAGTAGATTTCATATAATCGCTCCTCACATCCCAGCAATACATAAAACATACAATACATTGTGCTCTTCTATCTTTATATAAGTGTTTTGTGTGTACATAATATAAATAAAATAGTGGTTCTATAATCACTAATATTTTCTGCAAAGCTTGGCAACCTATGCTACGAAAAGGTGATTATTTCGAACGAATAAATCAGTGTAATATTACAGACACGCACATTTTATTCTTAGTACCTGGGCGACCGAGCTTTGCCCAGATGAAAAAGAGAAAACGACGTTTTTTAAAAATGTAACATAGCTAGATCGATTTATAGCCCCCGAAACCCCCTGCATACTAAATTTCATGAAAATCGTTGGAGCCGTTACCGAGGTTCAGATTATATATATATATGTATACATATATACAAGGATTGCTCGTTTAAAGGTATTAGATTAGAACGGTAATTTGGGTCAATCGTAAGGAAACCCAAATTGTCTCAGATACAAAAAAATTAAGATGTGTTTTGTTCGCCACCACAAAACAAAGCCAAATCACAAAGAGTCTGCACTGAGCCCGCGTGGATTATGTGTTACGTACCTATACTAATCTACGAATATATAAAAAACACTTCTCACGAGAAATCACTTCAACACCTAAAATTTAGAGTTCTGGCGACAAGCAGGAACAAGAAATAAAAAAAAGAGTAAAAATTCAGTTCAGTCGCTTTCAGTTTGCCTTTATTTGCCTTCTGTGCTGTCACCAGCTGTCACTGGCTGTCGCTCATAAACTGGGTGTGAAATATTAACGGCCACGTTCTGTAAAAAAACTGCTGAGCCCTATTCAACCTGCATGGTTGAATAGATTTTATTATGATGAAACAAACGCGAATTATATTATAATAGTACTACACGGCAAACTAATTAGAACAGCAAATAAAAACATCTGGCCATCCATCACCACCAGCCAGTTTTCAGGGTTGTAAATTTTTCATCAGTGACATTTTCATGGTTGTTATATTTTTAACCCCCGCCGGAAAAAGAAGGGGTTTTATAAGTTTCACGTGTGTTGCTGTGTATCTGTGTATCTGTGTGTCTGTCTGTGGCATCATAGCGCCTAAACGGATGAACCGATTTCGATTTAGTTTTTTTTGTTTGAAAGGTAATTTTGTCGAGAGTATTCTTAGCTATGTTTGAATAAAATTGCTTCAGCCGTTCAAAAGTTATGGGCATTTTACTGTTTGAATCGGGGTGTTTTCGCAAGATAAATGCGTCGGGGGTTTTTTTAAATTGTGAAATTTTACTTGTTTAAATACAGGATCTCAACGAAAACGAGTTCCTGAGCGGGGATTCTGGCGTCCTATCCCGCGCTCCGTTAAGATCGCAGTGCAGTTTGAACGACGCCTTAAGGTTACACTAGTCGATCATGCTTCCATACAAACGTAGTCTGGCGATTACCCCCCTGTTTGACGATGTACGTTCAAAATAAAAAAATATATCAATTTGTCTCATCATTATCTAGCCCTGTATGGAAACAAAAAAGTAAAAAAAATAAAGTTATGAGCGTCGAAAGTTCCATATTTGAACACCAATTTTAATGCATCTTTGGGCGGAAATAAATACCATAAGATGAAATGAAAATTGCAAAATGGCCTCCATACAGGGATGGATTAGTAATTCAACAATGCAAATAGTTTTATTTTGAAAATATACATTTAGTCGTTTTTTCATGATATCTAGACTCCCATAGGTCTGTTTATAAAATTTCGCGCACTCGTTTTCGTCCTAATCATCATCCATTTCGCTTCAAACTTGTAAAGCCTGCAATCTGCAAGCATGTTGGCCGAGCATAGACCAACGCGAGCCTAGACAAATTGACACAAGGCAAGCGCTACTGTCTAGACGTTCGGCAAGTTTGAAGGAAGCCAATGCAAATGGCCAATATAGACGAGTTTTGAGGCGATGTCCACATGTTGGGCGCTGTCAGTTTTTATTGCGCATTGAATCAATATGGACGACGACGTCGAAATTATCTCAGTCGCTGCTGCTATTTATTTAATGAGCGCTAACAATTATTATGTCAGTGTATACCGCACTAAAGTTTTTTTTTATCTTTGTGCTGTATGTTTTTAGGATTCCAAATAACTGGTTCATTCTGGTAAAACTCCAAAAACCTAAATACATCGTCATTCGTAGAAAGCGACATTTTGTACGCGTGCCTACGATGGACGTCAACCGCATAATAGCGCGCGGACAAACATGTGAACACTATTGGCCGAGCGCGCGCGAGCGCCTTTGATTTGTGCAGAAAAACCGATACCGCTCCGAAGTGAGGCAAGTGATTGCAAGCTACTGTAAGTTGTGACAAGCTACGTCAAATGAGGTCTATACACGTTGGCGCTTGTCGATACTCGACCAACTAGGCAAGCGACACCGAGCGATAGCAAGACAAGGCAAATATACCGTCTACATGTTGGTATAAGCCTTCACTCGACAACGCTCGGCCAACATGTATTGCAGGCTTAAAAGTGCTAATTCGTTCGTGAACTAGCATGCTAGCTGCTCATCTCAGCATCTATCTCTTTCGCACGTGTTGTTGGATGAGATAGCATGCATTTTAACCCCGCGCACAAAAAAGTTCGTGACGTCGACTAGGGCAACCTTAAAGGGCGCGTTTATAAATGTCTTATGTTTAACTAACCACCAGATCTAGTAAAAAATAACGACAAAAAATCACTTTATATTGCCAAAAATATTAAATGGTCACCAAAATTAAATCCATTTTAGCATGAAAGTAGAACCAAAAATTTACAACTTGTGATCCAACTTAAAACAACCAACTCCAAATTATGATTGTTTAATCCAAAAATAGTTAAAGAACACAAAAAAAAACTGCGAGCAACTTGGAAGTAGCTCTCGCCGGCCGCTGCCGCGGCACCGGATGTCCTCCGCCCTGGGGGGGCGGAGAGGTCTGTCAGACTCTTACTGACTAAAAACCACCCCGGTGTTCCGTCTCACATCTACACCGGGGATCGCGGGAACAACGATACTTCCGCAACCCCCGGCTAGTGCCGGCCCGCTTCTGCAGGACACGACCTCGGGTTGGTGGGGAGTGAGGTGTTGGACTCCCCTCGCGACGTCTAAAAGGGGCGCGCGTGGAACACTATTCGCCGCCACCTCGGGTCCTGATGTGTGGGGGGCGACGGACGTCCCCGAGTCCGTCGCCCCTGGACCCATTTAGGGGGGCTGGAAGAGGGCGTTGTCCGCCCTCCGCCGACGCCCGGCGCGTCTGCTGCGGATCGGGTTAGCAGATGAAATCTCCCTCTCCCTCTCCGCAGCCTCCTTCTGCGAGACGACTGTTTCGCAGAAGGATACCACCGCGTCCCAGGACTCCTCGCTGCCGACCATAGACTCGACTACAGCCGGCAGCGACAGGTCACTGCCTACTTCAGAGATGAGGGCACGGCGTGGCTCCTCCCAAGCGGCACACTCTGCCAGCGTATGCCGCGCCGTGTCCTCCCGGCAGTCGACGCAATGGTGACACCGGGCGTCCGGCTCCCTGTTTATGCGACACAGGTACTTTCCGAAATTTGAAATTTGGTTATCATAGTACAATTTTAGGTAATATAGGTTATGGTCACAAGGTTATTTTTGGTGGTCATTATATTTATACCCTTTATAAATGGTGTAACGGTAAAGTATAATTTAGTTTGGTTAGGGAAAGTTGTTGGTTTACATGGATAAAAGCAGTTTTTAAAATGTGATCACACCTTGCCGCGACACCCTTTATAAGACGAATTACAACTCCGCCCTTAGATAAAGTACCTATGGATGGAGCCATGGCGTGGCCGCACATGAAACAACAATAACAATAACACTTTGGCTTTTACAGCCTAGAACACTTCAACCCACCATCGCACTGACACTTATTATCTATAAATAACCCAATTCCTTGTCTCGATAAACACTTAATCCCGCGAAATCACAAAAACAATCAAACACGATCGAGTTAGTTTGTCAAACCTGCCATGTTTATTAGCGTTTGACAAACAACAAAAGCCGGCCATGGTGACAAAGAAAAAAATAATCTTTTGTCCTTATTATTGACATGACAGACATGGGGCTGCCAATTAGCGATCTCGCCCTATCTATCAATCAAGCTCATTTTAATGCTAAATCTGTAGGTACTTTATCTAAGGTCCAGCTGTAAGGTATATGCATGCCTTACTCACCAGCTAGCTCAACAGTAGGTGATCAGCATGTGACTATATAGGGTATGGTTTCGCATGAAGTTGACTGAAGTAAAAGTCACACAGTTTGGTCAACTAATTTCATTCTTGAACATACAGTCAGTCATCACAATTTCTTGAGGTTAATAGAATACAATGAAACTTACTTTTATATGGGATATAATTTACCCATTATTTCCAATACCGGAGGAATGATGTCTCAAGCAGTATCATTCGCCTGGGAAGCTATAATCCAGCCTCGTGCAAGCTAAAATGCTATTTGTATTCGGAACCAAATTCTGGAGTTCAACTGCTGTTTTCTTCAATGATTGTAGTTATACTTGTAGTTGACCATTTTCTAATTTATATATATAATAAAAATTAATCCTACAGTGTCCTGCCAAGGAGAAGGAATGCATAATGAGCATCAAACACGCACATGTTTTCACAAGTATGGAAATTTAGTTAAATTCAACTTTTACTCACAGCGCCTGCTGACACATTCTTTATTTATATTTGGGGCTTGTTCCCTGCCGCCTACGAGTCATTTTAATTACTTTTATGAGCTCTTATTGGGATGAAAAGTTTACAGCCGGTGTATTGTCCCAGTAATTCCAATGAAAAAGAAGTGTCATTCTTGTCAGTCATAGACATTGAAGATTGACCAATAGACTTGTTATGTCTATGGTTTTTCTTTATGTAGATATTTTAAAGAAGTTAATCATTTATTATTTTAGTGTTGAATTGTGTGTTTGTTGAATTAAATTGATACACACAAATTGTTATTTTATTATATCATTAATTAATAACTCCAGATAGCAACGCCATCCAGTGTCACGCCACGATCAACTGGTGACACACCCATGCCAAGCTGGTTCTCATGTTTGGCACAAGATGTCGCTTTGATATATTGATAAAAATAAGCGTTACACAGCCTGTTATTTTACTTTTGACAGCTCTTTTTTTTTATGTAAATTTTATGGCCTGGTTGCTAGCACCTTTTAGCCATTTTATTATTTCGCTCTGATATATCATTAGAATGCGGACGTAACAGTTTCTAATGTTTTTTGGAGTATTTGGCAGCAAATTGTATTGAGTCAGTCTTCCCAGACTTCATAAAATACTCCGCTCCACCATCCCGAGATCGCTTCTGTCAATGATTTCACAAATTGTCCAGTTGCGTAGACAGTTGAGACACAAAACTACACCAATAATATATCACAATATCCACTAGGAATCAATTTGCAAATAATATTAACAGCCACTGAACTTCACTCGACAAAATCCCGCCAATAACTCCTCAAAAATTAAAGATTTAATGATGAACTAATGCGGTACCGATTCGATTTCTAGTGACAATTGGACGTAGTTTAGCAGAAAGGACTCAACCCACAAAAAGTTTTTTTTTTTTTTTTTTTTAATCTATTAATTTTTTTTTTTTTTTTTTACCAAAATGTGGGTTGAGTCCTTTCTGCTAAACTACGTCCAATTGACTTTATATAATAAATTTTAATCGATTGAAAATACGATAACACACATGATTTTATTTAAGTGAAGATTCCAATTTATATAGAGAAGAATCCAACGGTTCATCGTAATAAAATCGCAAGTATTTAATTTGCTGTTTTTCTATATTGATATAAAAAAATTACTTTTTTCGAAATTTAACCTTCATTGGAAGGGTGAACCTTAATTGCAAGTCTTACTTATAATTACATTATTAATATGTAACAAATATTCAATTTACAATGCGATATTTACTGCTACATAAATTAGATTTGACTGTGTATTCTAAATAATTGGAATAACGGGCCGAAAAAGCACGTCGCTTCACTACTGTAAGCGCCGATCAATGAGGTAGGATAACTATGGAGACGGCCTATTCTACTATATGAAGAATAGTTATACAAATATCTATCATATCGACACAAACATGTCAAAAAGCGTTTTGTCTCTTTTTAACTAACCAAGAGCTGCATATGAAAAGAGAGACATCTAAATGTTTGTCAAGGACTAAATTTGGCAACACTTTTGTGTGACGTCAACATCATGCCTATGCGTGACCGGTCGCCATTTTATGCGCCAAAAGTATTCTTTGTTTTTGTGGTAGTTGTGCTGTCAAACAGTTGCTTGTTCAGAATATTTTTGTTGTTTTACAAGGAAATACGTCTAGAAACTAGTTATTTTGGTGTTCTGAGTGTGGACATTAATAGGAAAATCATGCCCTCGTATTGTTTAAAACAGTCTGGTATGAGAAAAAACAAAAATCAGCCTAAATTGACTCCGCACAGGTTAGTAACTAGTTTTCACAAATCCGGTCGAATTTTGTGTTAAATATTGTTACAAGATGGTATTTTTTAATATTATTCGAACCTGTGTCATGTTTGTATGGCATAAAACGTTATTATTTTCTATATTTCTTTGCATTGTTTACATACAATAATCATTGACAAGTAAGGTTAGTGATGATCGATGTTCGCATACGATAAGTATCGATAAAATTTATAGTATGTAAAATACATTGCAATGATATTTTAATCCACAGATTTCCTGGAAACGAAATTTTAAAGAAGAAATGGATAGAAGCTATTGGTTTTGAAAATACAAACCCTAGACATAAAATGTGGCATATCTGCTCCATGCACTTTGAGGAATCTTGTTTTAACAGAACCCTCGATGTGATAAGGTTACCTGATGGCGTAGTGCCCACATCGACTTTACTGGTATGTTTTTAAACAAAAGTTGCAAAATACAGTAATTTCAACACATCTTGTTACATACTTTTTTGTTGACAGTATTTCTTTAAATGAATTAAATATGTAAATAAGTAATAGAATTATGCGACTTTCTTTTTCAGCCTAGGCAAATATGTTTCTCACAACAACCTACTTATATATATATGTTTATCTCACAAAGAAATGGGCTTTACTAAATCAAAAAGTGAGAACTTTAAATGAAAAGGTCCGGAGATGTGATGGAAAGATTTCTAATATTATTCAAGACCTTAAGAAACTTAAATATATCAATAATGAAGGAAGTTTAATTCTAAATAAAAATTTAAGAATATGCAGAAGGATTTCGTAAAAAGAAAATTGCCAAATCTAAAGGCCTACTTTAGAAAAAAGTATTCTGAAGAATTAAGAAAATTTGCCCTTACGCTTCAATTTGTTTTAGCCGAAAGCGTATGATTTTATAAGTAATACCGACAACACTTGTTTGAAACACTCGCACTTTGAGCATAAGGTACCAACATGTTAATGCCGAACCTGGCTTTATAGAAATAAATAAAATAGTGAATTTCAATAAGTTAATTTTGTTCAAAAATGAATAAATGTCTTTTTTACATAAAATATTGTTATTATTTTACATAAATTAAGTTGTTCGAAAAGTAGGAAGATATCAAAATATTATTATTTATTTCCTATAAGAAGATGCATTTACCCTGCAGTGGGACAGTTACAGGCTGGTATTATTTATTATTACTACCCCTTTGGCCTATGTCTAGTGGATTGGGATAGGCTGATTTGACTTGATATAAAACAAAATACATTTTAGTTTTTAATGGGTTAGGTATAGGGACGGCCAAAAATCGTGAATCTAACGAAACAGGCCGAAATTTGGGGCATTTCCTAACAGGTCAAAAGAAAAACATCTCCCACTATCCCCAAAAATCGCTATTTCGTTTGATCCACGATATATTTTTTGCCCACCCTGTATATTACCAGTCATACAATACTCTATACCCTTAGCTACTTCGGTTTCTATGGGCCTGGTTTGTTCATATTATATTGTTATTACATTATTATATCGTAGAACAACAACGTAAACAATTTCATGAAGGTCGATATTTACATCGATATCAGCTGCGCATGTTTCTCGCAGTTACAACCCTATAAGGCAGCCATTTTATGCGCCAGATTTTTGTAGGTATGCACGCTAATTTCGTAGGTATGGCAAGTCCATAGGTTTCTAAGTCAGTGGCGCCGATGGAGAATTGCATATATTTTCTATGCATCTGTCAAAAGTAAAATAATAGGCTGGACGCAATATAATGTTGTCTTAGCAACGCATACTGGCACGATAGGTAGGACAAAATAAGGCAAGGACCATGTATTTCATACCTCTTCCTGCACATGGTTTTCGCTAACATGGCAGTTTTCTTTATGAAAATGGTATAAAAATAAACAACTATCTTAATATCTTTTATTAACAATAACATCATTTAATTATTGGGCACACACTTTTATAGGACAGACAGATAGACATTCAAGATTTCTGTAGAAAGAGACAAAACGACTGTGCTGCCAATTCTTGATTCAAAGTTAAAGTCAAAGTCAAATGTATTTATTCAACTAGGCCAATAAGCGGCACTTTTGAACGTCGAACAATTACAACTTAAAATTTGCAAATAATAATAAAATTATTCTACCGTGTATTCGGAAAAGTAGCTTGTTAAGGAAACGAACGCACAAGAAACTCTATACTTACTCTTTAAAAAAAAAAATGTGTTTATCAATATTTACATAAGTACATACATCAATAAATTCATATATGTGAGGACGATGCACCCAGAATAGCACTACGTACAGGTATAAAGTATTAAAAGCATTAACAGGTAAATTCATTAATTTTTAAATAGGAACATGGTTCTCACATACTTACAAATATTGCAAACATAGGTAAAATACCTAGGGACCACGGGTGCCATACACGGGGTCGTCTGGCACCCATGTGCTACTTTGGTCCCTGGGGTGGTCACGGCGCACAGTGTGTTCTGGTGCGCCAGTGATGGGGGGTTCGCGGTGAGTGCTTACGCGTACCCGTGTTCCCGCCATAAGCGGCACAGGAGGACACCGTGGAGTTTTAGTGGGTTAGAGTCCCACATAACTACATAACTGCGCTATCTCCCCGTGGTAGCGCAGTATGCATGAGCCTCCACGCAAAAAAAAAAAAAAAGGTAAAATACCTAATTTAACAACAACGGAACGGTGTATAAGTCAATTTCTTAAAAAAAAAATGAATACAATAACTATGAATAGGAATATAAATTAACAAAATTGATTTTGTCAACAAAAGATAAAAGAAAAGTTAAAGATTACCCTATGGAGCAGGACCAGCATGTTTCCAAGCATTCTTATCTTGAATATAATCATCTAATTTGTTATATGCTTGTTTACAAAAGTGTGCTTTTAACTAAAGCTTTAAATTTACTTTCATTTAGTTTTAATATATCACAAAGTATTTTGAGAATTTTACACAGTACTCCATGAAAGATGAGTGTACTCAAAATAGTCGATAAGATGGTTGATCTAACTTATCTTTTTTTCTTGTATTACAATTGTGTCTATCGCTGACTTAACTAAAGAGATGTATATTTATCCTTACATACATAATATTTTCATAAATGAATTGGCCAGAAACTGTCATGATATTAATATTTTTAAATTAGGATTGTAAACCAAGCAGTAGAGTGCTCGCACGATAAGTTTGCGCGCGACGGGTGGCAGCATAACTGATCTTTTTTCCCAAATTTAATCAATAGTAATTTTTCTCTCAAAACTTAAAAGTAATTTATGTTAAGCATAATTAATTACTAGCTTTTTCTACTTGAATAGAATATTATGAAAGAAGCTTCATGAAATTATTGTAAATCTTTTATTGAATACTGAGTAGTACCTACTGTTAAATTTGGTCTAACAATGGTCCTGCAGTGGCTAATACCTTTAATTTCAATTCTTTTTTTATTTCTTCTTCAACAATTTTTGAAGCAGCTGCTGCCACATAACCCTCTTCAGTTATTTGGGTGACGGTGCGTTCAGAAACGCCTAAAACAAAATAACGATGATGCATTAAATTACATGATGCCGGTCCTGTCCCGCCGGTATGTATATTTATGTACCACCCAAAAACCAATACTGTCGGGCACCGGTAGTACGAAAATTTAGGGCAATTTTAGTATTGTGGTATCCCTAAGAGTTACCTGTCAAATAAGCAACGCGGGCTCTATCATTGTAAAACGGTACCTTTGGCCGGTTATTGTCTTGTGCACTTGAAGAAAACATCCCTGCCATTACTTTAAATTACTTTTAGCATAATGATGGCGATTATTTACTGCGGAAACGAATAAAAACACGGAATACAACACACTCTCTTGACACCTGACATAAATGACAAACGATTAGTTCCGTTTTTGGCCGCGCGCAGACTTAACTTGCGCGCACTCTAGTACTAGTCGCTTATCATGCCTATGTAACGTCTACGCTTATATATGGACTGATTTATTAGGGGAATGCTACAGGCATGGAACAGGATTTTAGGGTGCAAAATAAATGTCTTAGAGCTGTTTGTGGCATACCTGCCCCAGATAGCTCTGAAAAGCTTAAGATTTTAACCTTGCCTGCCCAGTACATCTATGAGGCTACGTCCGTAAAAACCAATGGGGGAAAGTTCGCTAACCTGCACTCCCGTCGACATGCCGACAAAATAGCAAATTAATACTATGCTCCCAGAAATAGCCCTGCTTTCTAAAGGTTTCTTCGGAATGTCTTCACGAATGTATAATAAGCTTCCTAAGCAATTAAGAGAAATTGAAAACATTAAACTTTTTAAGAAAAAAACAAATTACTTCTTGGTAAGTAGACCATATGAAGGGTACAGACAAAAAACAGGAAACGTCCTAAAAAAAGATTTTGAGAAAAACGCATTTAAAAGTTTAGAAGTATGTAATTTTTATCCTCTTCTTTACCGGAATGTACTGGTATGTCATGGACATTCCCGGTTCTTTTCACTTCGGCCATAAACTAAAATTTCTTTTATACGCCTTCCTCCTCCTCGCGTCGTTTTCCTCATTACTGAGGGTCGTGACTCCCCCGCTGCATCAGTTTCTCCCGTACGATTTCCCTCCATCTGCTGCGATCCTTAGCTTCATGAAGGGCATTGTGGAAGTTGATGTTTAGAGAAGATCGTATTTGGTCCGACCATCTCGTCACTGCATCCTCTGGGACGTTTGCCACCTACCTTGCCTGTCACTATCAGCTGTTCAAGATTGTGACCCTTTTTACGAGCAACTACCATAGATAAATATTTGCTTGCCAATAAAAAATAGAAAAATTAAAACTTGTGACATTCCCTGTTCTTTACCTGTACCCTTCATATTATACAGTACATGAACTTTTGCCCGATAGACTCGTCTTGAGTTATTGCCAAACTGTTATGTTTTGATGCAAAATAAGTCTCTCTGTTAATTGAAATGTCTATTTAAATTAACATATATCACATAAACTTGGGTCTAAGATAACAAATTGGTCAAACTATTGTATGCCTAACATGGTGGAGCGTCGTTAATAACGAAATCATGGGTAAGCTGAAAGAGGCACTACTAGCTGGCCAAAGCCATATGGAGAAACTCTCCTATGCCAGCGTAGCGGCAAGTCGGCCTTCAAACCAAATCAACCAACAAACGGCGCTACACTCGATAGTAGTGACGGCCAAGGATGAGAAAGTGACGGGCGATCAAGTACTGGACACCATAAGAAAGGTTGTAAACGCCAAAGAGGGAGGGTTTACAGTAGAGAAAATAAGAAAGGCAAAAGACAGGAAAATAATTGTGGGATGTCGCACAGAAGAAGAAAGGAAAAAGATAAAGGAAAGAATAGGGGAGGCATCTGAACTGAAGGTACAAGACGTGAAAAACAAAAACCCTCAGATCATGATGAGGGACGTCATGAGTTATAATAGTAACGAGGACATCTTAAAGGCACTTAAGAATCAGAATGGCCACATCTTCAAAGACTTAGATGAAGAACAGAAGGTTGTGGAAATTCTGTACATTAAGCGTACCAGAAACCCGCATACGGGTCATGTAGTGTTGCGGGTCGCCACAGAAGTCTGGAGGCGCATGTTAGAGGTCGGAGCGGTGCATGTGGACCTTCAGCGGGTCAGGGTCCAAGACCAGTCCCCGCTCGTCCAATGCTCGCTCTGCCTCGCATATGGACATAGCCGGCGTATTTGCACCGAGACCACCGCAAAGTGCGGCCACTGTGGCGGCCCGCACATGAGGGCAGACTGTGGGGATTTTAGAGCAGGATTACCACCTACCTGCTGTAACTGTACGCGTGCCAATATTGATGACGTCCACCATCATGCCTTCAGTCCAGACTGCACGATAAGAAGAAGGTGGGACGCAATAGCCCGCTCATCTATAGCATACTGCTAAGGGCACCCCGGAGACTCCTGTCCGACAAACAGCAAGACCATACCGAGTGGCCCAAGCAAACCTTCAACGCAAGGAACTGGCGACCACCGAACTCTTTTTAGAGGCCAGTGAACGGAAGATCTCGTGGGCACTGATTCAGGAGCCGTATGTGGGAGGAGCACGAAGTATGAAGAGCTACCGTGGAGCGAGAATCTACCAGTGCGAGGTTGATGGAAGTGGGAGGGTAAAGGCGGCAATAGCCGTCTTTGACCATGACGTAGACGTCATACCCTACCCGAAACTCACCACAAATAATATCGTTGTGGTGGGGATCCGGACCAAAGCCTGGGAAATCGCAGTAGTCTCCTATTACTTCGAGCCAGACCAACCCATAGGGCCATACTTGGACCAGCTGACCCGGATCAAAGCGGAAGTGGCCACCGGTAGGTTGCTGTTGGGAGGCGACGCTAATGCGAAAAGTGCCTGGTGGGGCAGCATCAAGGAAGACTCCAGAGGCGAAGAGATGTCTACCACCCTGGATGAGTTAGAACTTCAGGTACTGAACACTGGTGACGCTCCCACCTTTGACACAGTCAGGGGTGGTCGAGCGTACAAAAGCCATGTGGACGTTACGGCCTGTTCGCTCGGCCTTTTTGACCTGGTGGACGGCTGGCGGGTCGACACAGGAGTTACATCCTCGGACCACAACACGATTCTATTCGAAATAAAATTTAAAAGGGACAAGGGCATCAATATTAATAGAACGACAAGAAAGTATAATACACGGAAGGCAGATTGGGATAAATTCAAGACAAAATTGGGGGAATTAAAAATTGTAAATAAAATAAATTTAGACAGTATAAAGAAAACTGAAAGTAAGCAAGAATTAGAGAAATTAGTAACAAAATATCGGGACATAATAATAGAAGCTTGCCAAAAATCAATGCCAAAGTTAAATGGTTCAGAGAAACTTACCATTCCGTGGTGGTCCGAGGAACTCGCTGAGAAGAAGAGGGAGGTTACCCGTCTTAAAAACCGCATCCGCAACGCCGCGCCGGTCCGGAGAGCAATGGTCGTCGACGAGTACCTGAAAGTAAAACAAGAGTATGAGATGCAAGCAAATAGTGCAAAAATCGCCAGTTGGAAGGAGTTCTGCCGGAAGCAGGATCGGGAGGGGGTCTGGGAAGGAATCTACAGGATCATCGGTAGGACTGCCAAAAGACAGGAAGAACTGACCCTATGCTGCGATGGTACATTCCTTAGTCCAAGTGAATCAACCGCCTTACTAGCAGATACGTTCTACCCCAAAGACAGAGTAGACCAGGACAACGCTGACCACAGGCGAATCAGAGAAGCGGCCAGTCGAGTAAATGAATGGGTCTATGGTGAACATCATGACCCCTCATTTACGACACTGGAGCTAAAGACCGCCGTGGCAGGTTTCAATCCCAAAAAGGCACCAAGAGGGGACGGACTGACGTCTGACATCTGCAGTCGAGCGATCCACCAGGACCCAGAATTGTTCCTTGCCCTTTACAACAAGTGCCTCGAACTAGCACACTTTCCGGAGATCTGGAAAGAAGCTACGGTCGTGGTCCTTAGGAAGCCGGGCAAGGACAACTATCTGACCCCCAAGGCATACCGACCAATCGGTCTGTTGCCTGTTCTGGGGAAGGTCCTGGAGAGGATGGTCGTAGCTCGTCTAAAGTGGCAGCTTGTACCGCGATTTAGTACCCGCCAGTTTGGCTTTATGCCCCAGAGGAGCACCGAAGACGCCCTCTATAACCTAGTGAATCACGTACAGGACAAGTTAAGGCTGAAGAAGCTAATTGTCCTGGTGTCATTGGATATAGAGGGGGCCTTCGACAGCGCTTGGTGGCCAGCCATTAAGGTCAGGCTGGCTGAGGAAAATTGTCCGGTCAACATCAGGCGGCTGATAGACAGCTATCTCGACAGTAGGAAAGTTAAGGTTCGTTATGCCGGGGAGGAATGTACGAAAGAGACTGACAAAGGCTGTGTTCAAGGGTCAATCGGTGGTCCAATCCTGTGGAACCTCATTCTCGACGCACTCCTGAAGGAACTGGAACGACGGGGTATATTCGTGCAGGCGTTCGCGGACGACATCGTCTTGGTCGTGGATGGCGACACGGCGACTGAAGTCTCGAGAACCGCCAATGCAGCCCTCGCCCATGTTCAGGATTGGGGTGTCCGAAATAAGCTGAAGTTCGCACCGCACAAAACTGATGACTGAACTAAACTGACTGACTCGATACAATTTGCTGCCAAATACTCCAAAAAACATCAGAATCTGTTATATCCGCATTCTAATGCATACTAAAGAATAAATATAAGATCCAAAACTCTTTCCAAAGACGTGGCTAAAAGGTCCTAGCAACCAGGCCATAAAATTTACATAAAAAAAAAGTATATATAGAGTGATGATGATGAATGACTATAAGTAACATGATACATTTTATTATTTTTTACAGACTTTATACATAAAGAGATTGGTTTTGAATATGTTAAATGCCAATGAAAAAGAACCATTTTGATGGAGAGAGATGACATAAAACTACAAAGATACAAGTTTCTGAAATCCCATTGGAGTTCATGGAATCGTATTCTAGTTTTCTAGTTCTGAATGAGGTTTTAAGTTATTAGTATGATTTAAATGATATATAATAAATTAGTACATAAATTAATATTCAATTGATTTATTTTTCCTATGTTAAGAACCCGATGTATAACAACATTATTCATACACATACCTATAATACTCACAGTGGCTCTTCGTGTCTCTGAATTGGTTGCAAGACCCCGTGCAGTAGCTATTTTTGTGTCAATGTTGAAGGTGAAGATAGCATTGTATAACTGTCTCTTTCACTCGCTTATGTATGTCACATCGTCCTATCTCGCTTACTCTATGCAGTATACTCGATGACAAACTGTTTCTTACGCAATGGTAGGCAGGACCAAGTTCAAAGACACAAAGATCCGCTGTGACTACTATAATATAGGTACCTCATGTTCATTATTACTAAAGACATAAATAAAATTAAACAGTATCAAGATCGTTTAATCCAATTTCCCCAGTATTGCACACAACATATTTTTATTTCCACATTTGCCATGAGATTCTGGTAGACCTATACCATGTAAACTACCACCGAAAATTGGTTTGAACGGGATCTAGTAAGTAGTTTTTTTTTATACGTCACAAATCGTAAACCGCAATTTACCAAGTACGGAACCCTTCGTGCGCGAATCCAACTCGCACTTGGCCGGTTTTTATTAATAAAATATTCTATTTTTTTTTGCGTGGTAATTGGGCACAGCGTGCTGCATGCAGGATGGTACAAGTGAAGATCCGCACAAAAGGGAGACGCCGAGCAGAGAGCCGGAGGTGCACGAAGAAAACCTAAACGTACGAGCGCGCGCTGGTGAGATACATTCAGTACCTACGCTGGCAGCCGCTATTGTGTGTTTACACTGAGCATCAGCTGTGTTGGTGTTATTTCAGTTTCGTCATATTTTACGAAACTGAAAGACTGTAAATTAAATTAATCGAATGCTGTTTCAACCGGGAGTCCATAAGACACCTCTCTCTTCATTTTTCAAGTTCAATTTTCTTAACTAGAACCCTCACCCAAACCCACTTCAAGGAAGACATAGGTACAAGCTAATTTTATGTTGTACGTAATATAAAAATATTAGATACCTACTTATTTATTTATATAGTGTGTTGTCAGTGTACACTAACTAAGTAATTCATAAGGAAACTGATTAGATTTCATAAATAAGTAGGTTCCTACTCGCATAATTATCACGTTACAAATGCGCATCTTCTCGATGTCCTGTACTGTATTATTAAAAGTAACTCCACTATTACTATCGCAGGTGCATGATAAGTACTTAATAACGCATGTCAGTGAGTAATTATTAGCATTATTGTCGCAGATCAAGGGCCAGCTCACACCGAGACTTGACTTTGGAATTTATAGGGTCAGTTTCCCAGCTCAAAATTATCGGAGAATTAATGTGACAAATTGTCAAGCACGCGTTATCTGCTGTGATTGGCTGTTGAAAATTCACTTAACCAATCAGAGCAGATAACGCGTGCTTGACAATTTGTCACATTAATTCTCCGATAATTTTGAGCTGGGAAACTGAGGGATAGTGTTGAGCAATGATTGAGAGTTATCAAAAATATTTGTGTTGTTCAAGAAGAAGTTCACTGCTATTAGAGCTACAAGGTTAGACAGGAATGGTAATATCATCACTATACTCTTTGCGCTTTAGCATGGTGCGGATGACAGTTTCAGTAACATTTTTTACGCATATACGTATAAGCATTTTTTGTAGTTTAACGTCATGTCAGGCAACAATGGTATAATATGCTATGACGTTAAACTACAAAAAATGCGTACATTTATATTTCAAAATGTTACTGAAACTGTCACCCGCACCATATAGTATAGAAGTAGAGAAAAGTAGCTTAATCGCTCTCGATGGGTTCGCGACCTAACGCTAGAACATGCGCAAGAGTTGCCTTGTCTCAATACTGTTAAATAAAACGTTTGAACTGTAATTAATTGTTTATCTTACAGATAAAAATTGTTATTTATGCTACAAGTGCGGAAGGTAGGTGATTTCCGATGAGTGGCATTTTTATTCACGAGCGAGCGAAGCGAGTGTGTGGATAAATCGACACGAGTCGGAAATCCTCTTACGTACGTGTATCATACAACATTTTACTATGCATTGTGCGAGGAAATAAAAAAATATATAAATTAATAAAATTAAATTAATAAAATGGCGGACTTATTCAAGCGCGCTCAGCATATCCACAGATTAATTATAGTTCCTCGGGCATATCTACTACGCATGTGCAAATAGCTGTCACATCGTAACGCGAAAAGGCACGAGCAAAATATACGTTCTGCCAAACATATATAATGAATATTTAAAATTTATTAATTGATCGAAATCTAAATCTGGAGTAATTAAAAACGTCTTTAATGAAGTATTAGTTTTATTTTACCTTTTAAATGAATGATAATCTGTACTTAATAATTTGTAAAACTTTTCTTCAATAATAAAAACTCTATCAGTCTTATTACAAAAAGCGGTTTAACTAAAAACCCAGGTTTAAGTCTCTATAAACCACGGTTTAAACAAAAATGATATTACAAATAATGGTTTAGCGATAAACCGTAGACCATATCATGGTCTAACGCTAAACCTCGGCGGCCCCTAGTTTAACGATGGTCTAAGTCGTATCTGTCAAAGATTTTCTTTTAGATACCTAATGGGTAAAAGACATTGAGGTAATAATGTACGTTAAAGAATCTTTTTCATTGTGTTGTGTTGTTTTTACCGGAAAATGGATATTAACATAGTGGATTTGAAATTGATTTGAATTGATATTGAGGATATTACTTTTTCCTCGGTATTCCAATTCTCAGATGTTTTTTGTTGTTGGTCCATCACACACTTAATAAACTAACACATTATTAACAAAGAGGCAATTGTTATAATAGAGACTTGGAGGATTTAAAAATCCAAAGCCTCATAATGAACTTTGTTCAACGAGTGATGGTTTTGTTTATTTATTGTTATGGTTTCATGTAACGCGCGAGAATGTTTCGTTACACGTACGTAGATGTATTATTAGTAATTAATACGAATTTAAGAAAGATGATAGATGAATTATTAGATGATAGATGACGTAGATGTATTATTAGTAATTAATACGAGCTTAAACCTAAACAAAACTGCAATCGATAAAATAACTAATGTTTATATACATGCAAAATAACAAAGTGTCAATATTTTAACACTCCTAAATATCATTTAATCCTTTTCATATTATCAAAAAGTTTTCTTTTCTGGGATACGGAACGTTGCAATTGAATGATGTTATGGTGAACGAATGATATTTATTTTAATCTGTGGTTGATGTATTGACAATGGTTCAAATGACGGTACCAAGAAGACCAGGGTTTTTTTAAGTTTTGTAATACGGACAAATTTAGACCATGGTTTTGCAGATAAGCCTGGACTTGATAGGCCAGGTTTAAACCAAGGTTTATTGAGTTTTTTGTAATAAGACTGTATGCGTCGGGCTGACTTCGGTTACAAATTTAAAAAAAAACAGAAAAGTAAAAAGCACTAGTAAAAAAAAGTGACACTTTCCGCACAGTTTGGCTGCTTGGAAAACGCTCTTTTCGAGGACATGCATTGTAAAATATATATAAATCACAGATAATATAATACTAGCATACAGATGCCTCATCCCATACAAAGAAACCGTGCCGACTTAACTAGCGTTTTTCATCTGATTAATCTTGTTATTTTTGTAAGTACATCAATCGCTATAATTAATATTTGTTTCGGCATATTTACCATGTATATTTTGAATTTGGTTGAGAGCTCGATATTTCGGCACCTGTCCAAGCGCCATGATCACGAGAGCTAAAGTCTTTTGTTTTGGCTCTCAACCAAATTCAATATATACATGGTAAATATCCCGAAACAAATATTAATTCTAATGTTTGTGACCATGTCAGCTTAAAAACTTATATTACATCAATCGCGTTCGATCCCGTTTCACTGCAATAGATGGTGTTTACTAGGTTCGTGAATATTTTTTTCTTTAAATACAGTGAAGGTTCGTTTTTTAGTATTTATTTGCCCGTTTTTACAGTTTTTTTGCACCAAAATGTGTTACAATGCAAATTTTGACAATCGAGTGGAATGCCTCAGAAATTTAATCAATTTTAAATGATCCGTTCAAATAATCTTTGAAATGTGAAATAAGAGCCCAATATTCCATAATTTTGTACTTAGGAGAGTAGATTTAACAAGAACATACAATTTTTATGTTCATGTCCAGAAAATGTTAATTTTACACACAATTCTATTCAATTGTGTGTATTTACACACAATTGAATAGAATTGTATCGCGCCATCTAGTGAGATTTATTTGAACCAAATTTTCTTTCTTAGCAATGGGACTCGGTGATTTATATATACATGTACAACTGTACAGGTCACACCTAAGGCGTTATACAAAACAAAAACTGAAACGAAATTAATAATAATGAGTCTATTTTAAATAAGCATGTACAATAACTGTGTAATACTAGTTGTGGCTAATAATAGTTTAATAAGAGCAAAAAGTGGTAAATTCACGGTTAGTTAAGTCAGACATAAAATATAAACACTAATTACGAAGGTTAATTCTTGGTTTGCAACTAAAAGAGGAAATCTAGAATTCTAGAATACTATGAGATTAAACATTAAACTAATTTACGTAACAGTAGGTACAATCCGAATACGGAAATGGGTTAACTAGAATTACCACTTATCTGAGGCCCTAGAAAAGTATCAATTTTGTCATACTTGATATTATATAGAATGTCACTTAAATAAAGGAATGCCAAGGGCTTTCGAAATGTCACGAGATTAATTCCTTACGTTTTGACATTTCAGACGATTTCCTAGACGTGTCATTACATCACCCTCGCTGATGTAATGACACGTCTAGAGGCTGTAATTGTCCAGTCCTTTATTATCTGCATGAGAAGAATGACATAGTGGAAATATTTCGACAGTTGCTAATATCCTTATGATCGTAGTTATTCTTTCCAAAAAGTATTCCGTCTAGACAAACTGACTTACGTACCTACTATCAGCGATAACGATTGTCCAAAAGGTCAAAAGTTATTTAGGATTGACTTGTGGTAACAAAAATTGTATGGGATTGACTTGTGGAACAAAAACTTGTATGGGATTGACTTGTAGTACCAAAAATTGTGAGGATTAACTTGTGGTAACAAACAATTTATGGAATTAACATGTGGACTGTGGTACCAAAATCACACCAAACAATTTGAACCTTTGACAACCGTCATCGCTAATAGGCTCATGAAAGCGTCGCGATAGCGATTGTAAAAATTCCAAAGCGCTACCGAAATGTCGCGTAATCAATCACTTCAAGGAGCTCGCGTTCGAATTTACCGCTTGAGCGCTGAGTGAGATCTTCAAAATGTCAAATTTCATACTTCTTTTGGCTTTTAGTGCGAATTTATTAACATTTTTTTTATTATTGTGAATATTTTCCAATTATGACTGATAGGTAGGTACGGGTTTTACCAGCCACTACTTTAATAGAACTTAAGGCGCTGTCCTAATACAACGCGATCATTGCGCGAACAGGCAAACGCGTTCATTTGTATGGCGAACAGGAACGCGTCGTCGCTGTCGCGCCGATAGAGGGCGCTTTTCGATTTCGTCATATAAATGAAAGCAACGGTCGCGTGTTCGCGCGATGATCACGTTGTATTAGGAAAGAGCCTTATGTTACAGAAAAATCTATCCACCTTTTTTTTCGAAACAAAGGGGTTGCGCAAAACTGCGGCGTGCTCGAGATTATATTTCATCGCACTTTGGCACGACATTAGAAATAATTGTAATCCAAACTTCGCTTCCGTGCGTGTAATAACAACGTCTAACAGCTACATTTAAGGATCTAAACTCGCCAGTGGCGCCAACTGGTGGCCAAGAAACGGTATCCCTAATTATGGCATTACAACTATGAATACGGTAAATCCGCTACCCGCTTGGGGCCGTCACTGGCCACTTCGAAACCAACGACATGGTCATGAAGATGGGTCTAACTGCGACACCCATGTGCAGGTTATGTGGGGAACGTACGAAACGCATGGAGCACCTTCTGTGCACATGCGATGCACTGGCTAGTAAGCGAATTAATATCCTAGGGGTAGGATATTTCCCCCCCCCCCCGGTGGGTTCCCGCATTGTCGATGCGGGGGCTCAGTAACTGTGGCTTGGTCACCCACGGTGAAGCGAAGAGGAACCCGAGGAGGGAAAGAAAGAAAGAAAAGAAAGAAAAAGTGTTTATTTGTCACAACACGACATACATACAATATAAGAACATACTTATGCTAAACCCTTAAAAATATTATTAGTAGTACTTAAATTATGTTAGTAAAGACGAGAAATAAATCAAACAATAATTGCTATATAGCCGCTCGTCAGGGCTTTTGCCGATAAGCCGACGACGTAGCGGCCAACATGTAGGTTGCAGTGCTGCCTAGGCGACATCGCAACTGAGGCGGGCCGTGATGTCGTATGGGGTCACCCATACCCATACGTTATCGCGGCTGAGGGTTGGAGGCCGCGGCGGAAGAGGAGTGCCGGTATTGCGGTGCGCCGCTCTCCCTACCTTCCGCGGCCTAGACGGGGTCGCCACCGTCTGATAGCGGACGCGGTGGGGCCGCAGGGGAGGAGGAGTGCCGGTATAGCGATAGCCGCTCTCCCTATCCCCTGCGGCCGAAAAATGGTAGGTGGCAGGGCCATTGACCCTGACCACCTGACAAGGGGACCAAGGGTGCCATACACGGGGTCGTCTGGCACCCATGTGCTGGTTTGGTCCCTGGGGTGGTCACGGCGCACAGTGTGTTCTGGTGTGCCGGTGATGGGGGGGTACTCCCCAGAGGAAGGTCCGGTGACGGAGAGCCGCGGCGGGTTCGCGGTGAGTGCTAACGCGTACCCGTGTTCCCGCCATAAGCGGCACAGGAAGACACCGTGGAGTTTTAGTGGGTTAGAGTCCCACATAACTGCGCTATCTCCCCGTGGTAGCGCAGTATGCATGAGCAGCAGCAAAAAAAAAAGGGGTAGGATATCTCCTAATCTCGTTGTAAAACTCATGAAGAAGGTTTTCAACGAGATTGGGGAGGAGTAGGTTATCTAGGGGACCACAAAAGATCCCAATGGGTTGAAGTGCCAGAGTTATTTCTTGGCCCCTCCACAAGATAAGATAAGATAGCAATACAACCATCATCTTCAGTGAAAAAACGACATTTTCTCTAGAGCCTCTTTAGCCAGTGTCAGAGACTGACCACGTGACGTTTCTGTTCCCATGTCTATGCCAAATTCCGCTGATAGAATTTCACTTTGTATGGAGGGGATGACCCAAGGAGACGACTGTTCAATGAATGCAAGATAGTGTACTAGGATTGCACGATATGCTTGCACTTCGCCGTCGACCGGAACAGACGGTCCCGCTCGAGTGCGTGCGCGTCTCTGTACTTTCACTGCTGATGTTTACATTGCCATTTTATAAAAACCTTTTTTTTTGGCTTAGGGAAGGCCTTTTCTTGATTCAATACGTGAGTAAATCTGAAATGTCTAAATAGGCTATGAAACCAGGTGGACCGCTGTGGGTATAAACTGGTCAGCTGCACCTGGGGGTACTCCGATCAGCCACAATGCAACTGTGGAACCACACCGCGAACGATGGCACATCTGTTGTCCAGGTCCCTGTTCACAAACACCTGCACCATGAGAGACCATTGCGAGGGCTGTCGACGTGACTGGAAAATATTTCGGTGTTTGCAGATACGTGTGAGGGCCTCGCATAAAGAAGTAAATGAATGGGACCCATTGTGTGCACTGCTCATAGACCATTATTACCCATGACTAATGTGATAAAAACTGTCAAGTAAGAACCGTTTTTTTCAGAGGTACCAAGTCTTAATCATTGCTATTTTTGAACGAACTTAATTAATTGGTTTTTATTGTGTTATAAACAATCATGTTTTATGCAATGTAGATATAATTATAGTAGGTAGACATTTGTTTTGTTTAGTGACCTTCATTGTTTTTAAAACCACAGAGCACGGAGACACCTCGACGGACAATGCTAGAGGCGGCATTGTCATAAAATTTTCAATGCCCAAGGGCGTTAGTGAATGTCACCGTTTTCCATAAGGAAGGTTTTACACTCAGTGTATAAACCGAATGTCTCTGTATAAACGAGAGTATCTCTAATAGTAATATTTATTTCTTACACGATAAATAGTGTTGAATCAACGGCTGTGAATACGTTGTGTCCAAGAGTCTAGTGTAGTTGAAAAGTTTTCGAACTAGGACACACTACGACATTTTCAATACACCGCACCGCCTTTGAATAATGAGTTTCACGTGGAGCATTAAGACTAAACAGTAGAAGGGATACCAGAGCTTTGAAATGTTTCATCCAGTGATTATAAAAGTAGAGTAAAAAAGCAGGCGGCGCTGGCAAGTTTAGCAGAATAGTTTAAAACTACCGCGCCAGAAATAAGCAGAAAAGTTTATAACTTTCGGACACTACTCAATAATGAAATAAGACTGAAAATTATACTCGTACTTGGGACTATTTTGAGGCTTTAAACTTATATAAGCAATATAAGATAACTGCCTCCTGAACATAAATAACAATATAAAATAATCATAAACAATAAATGCATTACATTATTGCAAATCATTTAATCACGTACTGATGTTAAAATTTCAATATTAGTGATAATCGTTTACTGGAGCACCCTGAAGAGATAGATGATCTCGTCCTCTTATCTTGTGTGTCTTATAGGAGTAAGTTTTTCTAATAAATATCAAAAAGCCTCATATTTCATTCGACAGAAGTTTTCATAAGCTTGATGATTTTCTTTGCGTAATTCATTCAGCAATCTATGGTAAACTCCTAATTCTTGCCTTTTTTTAATCCACTGGTGTAAATACTTCTTATGCGTTTTCGTCTTTTTTTATTACAATTTAAGTTGCATTAGCGGCTGCACGACGCACGACCAAGTGGAATTTTGCATATGGAACAACTTGGACACATTTCTGTACATTTATAAACAGACACTACTCTGATACCAAATTTCCGTCATCATCATCAGCCTGTTAATGTTCCCACTGCTGGGACAAAGGCTTCCTGTCTATGAGAGAGGAAAAAATGCCAATGAAAATTACAGATATTTATGTTAAAAATTTATGTCGACCTTGACCATAGACTTGCATTTGGTTGAGCAGTGGGTAGATTTAGTGGAAGAAAAGAAAACTAATTATTAACGAACAACACACTCAAAATGATTGAAAATACCTTTAATATCAGAAAGATAGTTTAGATCTTTATTGTACACCATGATGTAAATATCTTTAAATAAATAGGGTGTAACAATGGGCCGTCTTAACGCTAAAATAATATTTAATCGTCTTCCTGCCCTTAATCCTTGTTACTTGGGGTCGGCGCAACAAGTTTTCTTCTTCCATACAGTCCTGTCCTCTGTATTTGGCCTTCCTCTCCCTCTCCATTCATCCACATTTATATTCATAACTCTTTTAGTAGCATGCGTTTCATCCCTCTTCATAACATAATCATACCAGGACAAACGGTTTCCTTTCAACGTTTCTGTCACTTGCGCCACTTTCAAACTTCCTCTAATATACTCATTTCTCACTTTATTCGTTCTCGTCACTCCGCACATCCATCTCAACATTCTCATCTCTGCTACATGCGATCTCTTTTCATCCATCTTTTTCACAGCCCAAGATTCTGATCCGTATAATATGACAGGTCTAATCACGGACTTGTAGATTTTCCTCTTTAATATTGGGGCATCCGTGTGTCGCAAGTTGTTCCATGACCTGTCGCCATTTCATCCATCCTGAGTTGATCCAGTACGTAACGTCTAACGTAAAAGAATCTCTGATAGAAAAAAACATATATTTAAAGTGTGCAAGACTTCAAATGTTTGGATCATAGCCTGGGTATCTACCTAACATTATCGTTAGGAAGATTTTCATCAAGTGTTTGCAACCATCGTGTGAAGCTTAATATTCCCATATTGCTCACAAATATTTCGTAATATTTGGCAAAGTCGTATCTATCATAGACCAAAAAAGATGTTTATCTAAACAAGATTGCGCGGTGACAAAGATTTAATAATACATTATAAAGTTTATGTTTATGCCACTAGGTAAAAGAAAACGTGTTATGAAATGGTTTTAGATGTAGCGAGAGATAAGTCTATGATGTTATTTGACGTCATAACCATATGGGTAGGTTATGTGGAAATGGTGTACGTAGTAGGAAAAGGTTAATGATCTAGGCTCATAAGCGGAAAGGCTGGTCATACTTCGTAGTCATACAAGATAATAGGGTTACATAAGCGAGATAGTGGTCAAACGAGAACCAACTATTTAATGATAATAAACAGTGTCTAAAGTGTGATACCTGTTTTACTGGCCCGCCTCTATTTTGATCTGTCAAAATAGAGGAGGGCCAGGAAAACATTTAACTTGAAATAGTGACTTATTATTATAAGTATAAGGTGTTGTTAACACATTTATTTAATCCAAAGCAAGCAAACAAAACAAAGTTCCTATATTTCATGTAGCTAACATAAATTGCTTTATATTATAACTAGCTTTTAGCCCTGGCTTTACCTCTGGGCTATCCCCAATAGAACTGTGCATTTTTCTACGATTAAAGGCAATGAGCTCATTGCAGATTCCCACCAGTGAACAAATTTTCATAACCGTATTAATATTTCCAGACCTTGTCGAGCATAAACACTTATCGGTTTAGTTTGTAAAAGCAGGTTCTATAACTAATTTAATTAATCAGTTAACAGGCATAGCTTACCGTTACTCATGGATATTCATTTAGAAAAGGAATTTGTAGAATATTCACTATGCCGTGCTTACGTGACCGAACTCAGGAAACCTAGACAAGACCTAGTAGGCGAGATAAGGAAGGTACTGTCTTGATGTTTCAATGTTATTATGTTTTATAGTTAGGCACGAAGTATATTATAGTAACAATAATGGTTATTATTGCATATCTAATGAAAGAATGAGTTAACGTTTATAAAATGCAGGTGTTCGGAATTTAAATTACTAGATTTTTGTCATGGCCTCGCTTACGTTGTCTCTCACAAGAACCGTTGCGGGATAAAAATATAGCCAAACCTCAAAGCGACAGACGACACGACAAAATGTGGTCACGATTCAGCGTTCCATATATTTGTATGGACCGTTTGTTCTTTGCTCGACACCGCACTACACGCGACACGATTTACTAATAGTTTTCCGGCTATGTCGTCGATGCCGCTATGTCGTCGCGACTTTTTTGAGGTGACGATTTAGCGGCTGTAAAACCAGTATGACATGAGCTTGTTGACGACAGGACACACCGCACCGCACGGCTCACGCGTGGTTCGTCACTTATTACACTCCGCGAGAATTTAGCTTTCTGTCAGTGAAATTTGTCCAGGAAACGTATCGCGGCACCGAAAATCTAAGGCCACACATCCCCGCATGAACCTTGCATTAGAGATATCTCACGCACAACATGGCAGCGCTATTTTTAACTGTTTTGTCAGCAACCGGGATAAATGAGAGCTCTATAGAAATTCTTACAATGGATTTGGGCACTTGCTCAATAACATCTTTGTATAAGCCTCTTATCCAGCCGTTTGAGTTCCATAAGCCACCTAACTCAGATAGCCAATAGTTGTGGGTGACTTTAATAGTCACAGTATATCCTAGGGGTACCGTGATTCTAACGCAGACGGCAATTTATTCGAGGAGTGGGCTGATGCCTCCGAACTATCCCTCGTACATGATGCCAAACAACCTGCATCTTTTAACAGTCGACGTTTGAAATATGGCCACAATCCCCGGCAATTAAGCTCCGACAGGTTCTCTATAAACCGCGTTTTAACTTCTCGAAGGCTGACTTCTCTCTCCTCGACTGGGAAAAGTTCTCTGCTGATGTGAATGCAAATCTGCGCGACATAGAACTTACACCTACCAATAACGAACAGTTTGCAGATACCATATGGACTGTGTCGCATCAATGCATAGCAAGAGGCTGCTGCACTTCATACATACCCGGTCTTACTCCAGAGTCTAGATCTTCCTCAGACCTACGAAGATCTCTACAAGAATGACCCTTTTTCTGAGGATACAATTGCTGCTGGAGATGCGTTGGTGTCCATGGTTGGTGACAACCGTAAACAAAAATGGACTAAAAATGCACACTACAGTAATAAACACCAACATGCCTCACAGCAGTAAGAAAGCCTGGTCCACACTACGTAGACTTACTGGAGACCTACCGGACCCTGTCAAACACGGTTACGTTACAGCCAATCAAATAGCCCTACAATAACCTACCAAGAGCCAAGGGTCCTGTTAATACCTGTGAAAGTGGCTTGAGAGGCACCACGGCGTTCTCACCTTCAGCCTGATGCAGGTCTTCACCGGACATGGCTGTTTCGGGAGCTTCCAGTTCATGATAAGGCAGGAGGAAACGCCCGGGTTTCACCATTGAGTGGATCGCTGGGAGGACACGGTGGAGCATACGATGGTTAGTAAATTCTGCCTGGGTACTGATAATCAACATGCAACGTGAAGTGGAACGTAACACCCATTCTTATTTAGTTGTACTTCAATAATACAACTAAATTAAAATGACGCTCAATTACTTTGAATTATGTATGTACTTATGTATATCTTCTAAATTTCGAGTCGTTGTAAAAAAACGGCCAATTGTTTACCATCCAGGACGATGAGGACGATTAGGAATTGTGGCGCTAAGGCCCCTCTTTGAGGAGTGGCTTGAGAGGCGTCTCGGCGTCCTCACATTCCGCCTGACGCAGGTCCTCACCGGTCACGGCTGTGTTGGGAGGTTCCTGTTCAGGATAAGGCGGGAGGAAACGCCTGGGTGTCACCATTGTGAGGATCGCCCGGAGGACACGGTAGAACATACGGTGGTGGAGGTCTACTCCACATGGGCAGAGCAACGCCGTGTCCTCGTGGAGGTGATCGGCTGTGGCGACCTCTCGCGTCCGGCCCTGGTGCAGGCCATGGTACGGAGCGAGAGGGCATGGGAAGTTGTCACCTCCTTCTGCGAAGCAGTAATGCTCGCGAAGGAGGAGGTAGAACGCGTGAGGGAAACGCTACGGAGGCGCCCTCACGCACGGTTACTGGCAGTTATAGAAAGCTAAATATTCGCTGATAATTCTAATCTTTGTTTTTTTTATTACTTATTAACGATTTGTACATTTATCGTATAGTTTTCTCATATAAATGACAATTACAAATTTAAGTTATGACAATCTGATGGGCTTTTATAGGTTAAATCATTAATAATAAGAGTAATGTTGTAAGAACATAACAATTTCATGTTGATAGCCCTAAAAAATCAGCTGTTTTCATTGTACCTTCAGAAAGGCTGGAAAATATAGAATGTATAATAGAATAGGCTCTAGTGTCATTCTAATGCCGGCTGTACACACTGGCGCGAGAGCCCGCGAGGGTGATGTACATTGCTCGCAGTACCGAGTTCAATCATGAAGTATTTTATTTAAAACTCAATGTACAGCGTTTTCTCGGGCACGAGAGTGTACAGCCAGCATAACAGGGTAGCGATGGGTGAAAAGCCAACATGTAAGGTATTGATCACGTGACATTTCGATAGCTCTGGACAATACTATACATTTTTGACATTTTACTAATCGCTATCGCGGCGTATTCGTTGTTGCATTACACTTGCCTAAAGTCTGTTTTTAGGGTTCCGTATCTCAAAAGGAAAAAACCCTTATAGGATCACTTTGTTGTCCGTCTGGCTGTATGTCTGTACGTCTATCTGTCAAGAACTTCATCTCGGGAACGCGTGGAGGTATCGAGTTGAATTTAATATCATATACTCAAGTTTGCAACCCCTTGCAGCTGTGGAAAAATAAAACGGTTAAAATTTCGATTATGGGCCGTTGATTTTTGGCGCGGAGAGGGTGGAGGGAGGAGGGGGCAGTTTAGCTACTCCCCTGTACCATTCCCACCACTCGGAGCCCTATGATATGGAGATATCCATGGTTAAAGTTTTCAGGTTAGAATAAAATTTCCATAAATGTCCATCGATTTAAGGGGCGTGGAGGGGGGAAAGGAAAGGGGGTAGAGGGGCTACCTCACTGTAATATCCCACCCACGGAACCCCATGGTTATGGAGTTATCCATGGTTAAAGTTTAAGATTACTATTTAGGCAACAAAGTTGACGGAGCCCCGCTGCGGGGCTCCTATTTTTGACTGCAGGGTCTAAAGTAACCTAACATGAAGGAGATGATGGGAGATGCGTTCGCTCGTTTTGCTCGCTCACTTCAGCTCTCGTCATATCCTTCGAACCTAACCTATTCGTGTCGGGGTTCCCTAAGTTCCCGAGCTCGCTTCGCTCGCTCTTGGACTAATTCTCATTTTTATACCTCACGAAAAACATACAAAAAAAAACATAAAATTTGCGAGTATTGAAAGTTTGTAAAAAGCTTTCTATTCATGAGTACTACCTACAAAAAAAATGTACTTCCAAATCAACGGCCCATAATGGAAATTTTAGCCATCAAAATCTTCAGGGTAGGAACTTTCAATTGACCTAGAATCATGAAATTTGGCAAGAAGCAAAGTATTTATAGCACAAGTAAAGAAAAAAAAAACCGAGAACCGTCAATTTATTTATTACTTACCTACATAAAAAAAGATAATTAACTTATTTGCAGTTGGTAAACTGACCGCGACTTATGTATGGGGACTACAGTTTTTCAACGGCAAAGTTAATTTTGTCACTCAAATCTGTTTATCTTATCGTTAGAGCAATTGCTCGGTGCCCTCATAGTTTACAAACTTCAGTAATGTTATTTATTTATTTTTGTGAATGTAGCTATTTGTACGGAACCTTCAGAGCGCGAGTCCGACTCGCACTTGGCCAGTTTTTACCCGACTGCCGAAGGAGGGTAATGTGTTTATCAGTCTATGTATGTATGTATGTATGTATGTAAGTATGTATGTATGTAAGTATGTATGTATGTATGTATGTTTGTTCCTATGTGGCGTTCCAGAGACCAAACGCGTTGGCCGATTTTGATGATTCGTACGTCAATCGATGCGTCTTAACCCTGCGAGTGTCATAGGCTACATTAAAATTGGATAATAGAAAAATGGCGGATTTTGGGTGCCATATTGTGGGGGCCCAATTTTTTTTTTCTTCCAACCCCATCGTGTGGGGTATCAAAATAAAGGGTTTTAAGAGGTGATTTCAAAAATATATAACACTTATATGTTTAAATGTATCTAATTCGAAAAAACTAACTAAAAAGTTATAAATAAAAAAACTTAATTAAAAAAATCAAAAAACCCGACTGCTTCAAAAGCAAACTAAAAAGTCGTAAACAAGGAAGAAATCATGCTGTGCAGGCGGAGGATACACCAGATTTTGGTCAGCCAGCCGGCGAATATGTATCCTCCGACTGCACAGCATGATTTTTTCCTTGTTTACGACTTTTTTTTAGTTTGCTTTTGAAGCAGTCGGGTTTTTTGATTTTTTTAATTAAGTTTTTTTATTTATTACTTTTGAAGTCTCAAATACTGTAATAAGGGCCTCGTTCACCACCTGCATTTGAAGTGTCGAATAGGCTAACCGCCAGTCAAAGTCACCCGTAACGCCATGTGCGAATTTCACGACGTTCGAGTAGCACTAATTGGGTTGTTGAATTTAAAAAAAAAATGACGATTTTTTTAATGTATTTCGAAACTTTACATAACTTAAATTATATTCTTGTTTTAAAAAACTCTTAAATATTTTTTTTCAATTTGTTATAAGCAATTGAAAATCGATAAAATTTTGAAAAGAACCACGTGACTACATACGGGCGACAATGAGTCGCCATGTTGGTGACGTCATAACGTTCAAGGAAATCATGATACTATAGTGTCAACTACACGTAGATTGACTAAAATATCCAAAAACTAGTGCAAAAATATTAATAAACAACAAATTTTATTAAGTCATGTGTGATAAAGGAATTATAAAGGCTAATGTCGATAATATACCCACCTGATGGACGAATATTGGAAGTTTTGAGCATAAATAAAGTAGTCGTGATGAATAATACGTGAGAGTGGACCGGTGTTAGATATTGTTGATTAGGAAACATAATTGTCATAACGTAATCGTTTTTACATATAGGTAGGTAATATTGGTGTAAAATAAAAAGTAAACAAACACGATTGGCGCGAAACTTTGACTTTGGATATCAAAAAACTTCATTAGATACCACTAAATATGATACACATACACATAAAATTTTGGTAATACCCATTATTTACATATCCCTTAATAGAGGAGCTCGTGGCTAAATAAAAACAGCCGCGCTGTTCGATCATCAAGGTTAAGCAACGCTTGACGAGGTCGGTCCGTGGATGGGTGACCATTTCAACATACCGTGTTTCCTCCGTGCCTCGGAAAGCACGTTAAGCCGTTGGTCCCGGCTATCATTTGAAGATCTTTGACAGTCGTTACGGGTAGTCAGAAGCTTGAGATCTGACGCCAGTCTTGCCAAGGGGTACCGTGTTACCCAGTTACTGGGTTAAAGGCTAGGCAGATTGACAATATCCCTTAATAATATTGAACACTAATGTCTATATTATATATTTACAAACACTAAAAAGTTTGTAGAACAGAAACGTAAAAATATTAACTTGGTAGATTTTCGTTACACTAATTCTTCCGTAAATATCTCTTAAATACGTCGATCGATTCTCACAATTCAAACAGAAATGTTAGTTTTACGCCTATATCTGTCATTTAAGTATAAAATAATGAATATATCACCATAAACAAAAAATCATGTTTTCAAGTTACGTAATTATACAACAATGTCAACTTTGCTCGAAAGTTCCCTTAAAAATTTCATATTCTCAGTCTTTAATGATCAAAGTAAGAATTTAATACGAATCTAATACTAAATTAGAACAAGATAACAACAGAATTAACACATTATAATTGGAATCTAGTTAGACATAGAACATTGCTCAAATTTAGTAGATTGCTAGGTACTAGGGGCTATTGCGCGAATCACATAGGTATAATTGGGATCTTTTTGTAGTATTCGTACATAATGGTACGAAGCAAGC
The DNA here is from genome assembly GCA_949775005.1 of Orthosia gothica. Classification (NCBI taxonomy): domain Eukaryota; kingdom Metazoa; phylum Arthropoda; class Insecta; order Lepidoptera; family Noctuidae; genus Orthosia; species Orthosia gothica. The sequence goes on along the minus strand of OX459046.1, from coordinate 10,623,884 downwards.
ACGATAACTTGTAAGGTTCGATATTTATGATCAATATATTCGATATTCATCAATATATTGACGGTAATAACAAGATTGAATCGGTTAAAAGTCAAAACACTGTATCAGCTATGTGCTACAATGAGTAGAAATGAACGTTGTGACGTCACACGGGCTCGGATTTACTTTACTTTAAAATTTTCTTAATTATACCTTAGTATTATTTTGTTATAATTTAAAGATTATTCTGTAATACTTACCTGTCATAATGTAGTAATTAATACCTAAACTGAAATAAAAGTGTACCTATCTTGTGATTGTAAACGTTTTTCTTTTTGCATTTAGTCATTTCCTCGCTGAGGTGGAATGAAAAGTTACGTGTTGCACTCGAGTGCAAAGATTTTTCACCTCGTGCTCTTTTGATTCCCTCGCTAACGCTCAGGATTCTAATAAGGGTATCCTTGCATTAATTCACAACAAGCTGAAAATTTACAGGCACGTAAGGGATACCACTCAAATGAAATCCTGAAAGTCCCCATTGATCCCATGCGTGCATAAAAGTTTATTCAAGGTCAGAGGTCGCAAAAAAAGGTTTTTTTGGATTTTTTGGCCAAATGGTTAGTTTTACGATAAAAATAGCTCAGACTAAAATTGTAAAAAGATCAGGTAATTATCTATTATGTGCTATGCTAAAACACGTGGTGTTGAGTTAGAAGAAAGCTATTTGTAATTGCCTTTATATGGTGATTTATGGGTAAAAACTTACCAAATTGTCCATGGTTTTATACCTGTGTCTTTCTCTCCAGCGAGTGTGACGTTAAGAGTGACGCTGACACTGACAGGTAGCTGTCAACTTCATAGCGTTTGTAAATTTTTGCCGGTAAAGACGGAAAATTTTCAAAGATAAAAAAAAGTGTGGAAATACGATATATTATTGTATTAAATTAACACACGGTGTCTTTTTAGAATACGTGTCAGTGTTTTTTCAGTTGTGTTTAAGCATTCTTTGATGATTACGGGCAAAATTGTCCCGGTAAGTGTTGAGGTGACCAAAGTTCGAATAGATAATATTAATATTCGATTAGGCAATCTGACTCTGGACTGACGAGTCCAGACAACATCTTCATCCGCAGAGGATGGGGGCATTGTATCACCTTCGCCAGAAAAAGACGAAAATGCTTCACGTAAGTAGGCAAGTCTGTACAAGTATGAAGGGTGACACTTTGTTTCGGATTATTCGGAACTGAGTTCGTAAAAATTTATTCAGCTTCATGGTGAGATTATAGTATCTTAATTGATTGACTAATAAGTTAAGTGATTCGACTTCATACTTGTCGCATTTTTTGAAAAATACCTATGACACGTTTAGTGAACTTCCTTTGAGTAGGTACCTACCTATTTAGGTACTTACAAAGTTAAGAATAACCAATTAAAGATATCAGTACTAATATGGCAAATAAAGATTATAAGAAAACTTTGTATAAACATAAAGAAAGAGTTGTGTTATTTTGGCAAAAACAAAGATTATTTTGGCTGCCGCTGACTAACTGAGCATTTATTAGTAGGAAACTATATACTTGGAACAATAGCAACTATCCAAGTCAGGTATACAAGACAACTCGGCTGATACTGATAGGTCGGTTTATAAAAACCTGAATAATTTTAATGCTCGCATACATATGTCTTTCAAGGTTAAAAACCTCAAAGAATACAATGCTAAATATATTGTGAGCAATAAATAGGCCGTTTGTGCAGGGTTATATTTGAAGAAATTGGAAATCAAAGACAATTTAAATGATAAGAAAATCTTCTCAATCAAGAGACCTTGCAACCAGCTTCTTTAGGTTGAACGGACCTTGAACATATTTATTTTTTCTTCTAAAACAATATGTCAATGAACTCATAAGAGTCAAGAAATTTAGAGAAAGTTGTCTTTTTATGGCAACAACAGGAAGAAAATAATGTTACTAAATTAAAATAATTAATAATTTGATTATTTTATTAGTAAAATTGGCTGCTTTCCATTCGTAAAGATTCGAGAGACCTGCTTTTTAATATTCACACAACTATTTGTAAAACATATCAGGTACTTAAGATAATAAAGAACAACCCAGCATGTTCTTCACATTATCCTTCACCTACAACAGAAGAGAAATATAAGAGACCACTTAAATCCTCAATGCACACATTCTATAATGAATGTACTAAATAAAATATAACTTGGGGGTTGTACTATACCCCTTTTACCTCGGAGGTATCAGTTTGTTTTTGTTAGTGAAACATGTTCATTCAATTTCACAAGCAGGTATGGTCAATTTTTCTCTTTTGTAGGTAACTTTATGATGATTTGAAATTAAAATGTAAGTGAAAATAAATCATCAGGCCTATTTGCATTCACTAATGTCATGAGCCTACTGGAGATGCCTCCAGTGTGTTTTTAAATGCACAATTATAATTGACAGCTTTTCTTAGAAGAAGCCTTTTGTTTTAACACCATCAACTTCAAAGATGTGTGTGAATGAAAAAAAAAAAAAAAAAAAAAAAAAATTGGATTGCGGAAATCCTATGAGAACTATTTCTCTGGTTATGGAGACACTGAGACCATTCTTAACTTTGGATCAAAATAAGATTATCATCACACCTTTTTTTCTGAGGGAATAAGCAGGCAGGTGCTTATAGTTGATAATATACCAGTTATGTTTAGCTCTTTGATTCCCATGTGAGGGCAAACCTTCTGAGTATTATATATATTATATATAGCACATACATTATTACAAGTTTGTGTTAGGAAGGTAAAATCCTCAAAGAGCTTTGTCTGGTTTTTAGTCACATGATAATATTATATCTGTTTCCAAAATATAGAGCAATGTAAACAGTGTCTCCGTATTAAGCTCAGAGCTTTTTAATAGAGTTACATGTTAACTAGTATCACAGAAAACTGAACTTTTAAAATTGTTCTATCTGAACAAAGAAAGAAATACTCCCTCTCTCCCTATTCAACAAGACCTCAAATCGCGATTAAAAGCTGTAGACTACAGTTCAACACTGGTAGTAAAGTATAAGTCGTTTCCTGACCATAGCTGTACCAGACTCAGAGTAATCCACCCTTGCGCAATAAATGGTCCGTAACTATCTGAGAAATGAGCTACATTTAAATAAATTCTAACATTCAGAATTGAAAGGAATGCGGACATGCTCTATTTGCAGTCATAAATAGTCAGCGGATGACTTCACTTCCACTCTAATTAAAAAATTAGTCAGGAAGGATAATGAAGAAAATGGAGTTACTTATAGATTCGGAATATTAATAATGATCTAACCCCATAAATGACTGACAAATTTTATTTACAGTCCGACAACAGGACTTTTGTTACATACCTCAGAAAATTGAGGCAGGGGAGGGGGTGACAAACCCTTATAAGGCCTATAAACGGGCTCCTAAGACTTTTAGAGTAGTTATACTTAACACTCTTAGCCACTTACCTTCCGAGTAGTAATCGAAATAGCGGATTGCTTTTCAAGGAGTCGCAAAGTATCTAGTAAGTACTTAGTAGAATGTGGCAACTTTTGTCCCAGGCCGCGGAGGCTGTATTCAATTCAAAATGTGGGACTTCTAGCCCAGGCCGCGGAGGCTATGTTCAAAATGTCGGGCATAGTACATTACAGCATATGGCAACTTTTGTCCCAGGCCGCGGAGGCTGTATTCAATTCAAAATGTGGGACTTCTAGCCCAGGCCGCGGAGGCTATGTTCAAAATGTCGGGCGTAGTACATTACAGCATATGGCAACTTTTGTCCCAGGTCGCGGAGGCTGTATTCAATTCAAAATGTGGGACTTCTGGCCCAGGCCGCGGAGGCTATGTATAAAATGTCGGGCGTCACAGACGTAGATCTTTTCACGTCAAGAAAGATGGCTGTCGTATCAAAGGATTCCAGTGATGGTTCTGCGACATTTGCAGCCTAGATTGGGACTATTCGCCGAGCTGGGCATTCTACCCACTTAGCTTAATACTAGTTCACTGGAACAGTGGCAAAAAGGAATGTAGGTCCTAATAACAAGGGTACATAGCACAACCAACGCGAGACCATTAGCTGCGCTGGGCATTCCACCCACTCAGCTTATTACTAACTCACTGGAACAGTGACAAAGAGGAATGTTTATCCTAAAAACACCAATGTGGACCAGAAGTTTTCTGGTTGTCCAATCTGCAAGCGAGGGTCATAGCAGAGCTAACTACGATAAAAAACATGCGGAAAGTTTTTAGTAGCTCGGGCTACATACGACAGAATTCACCCTAGTCCACCAGTTGGTTAAAAAAAAAAAAGAAAAAAAAAAAAACATAATAGGGCTAACCAAATAGCTCACTGGACCAGACAGAAGTTGTCAAGTTGGCGGACAGTACTTTAACGACATAATATGTCATAGGTTCCAATGAAAGATGTTTATTCTGGTGTAATTTCTTGAAATTTACAACCCAAAAGCATCATATGGCCAAGCAAGCTGCTAGATTATTTGGTACTTATAGAAATATTTCTTGCATAAAGTTGCTGTTTTAACTGCATGAGCAGTTTTAATTTCAAAACATTTTTTGCTTTTCACTTACCAGTTTTTTAGCTAGTCAGTCTAAGTCGGTCTAAAGCTGAACATTTATTTATTTATTTGGCTTACTAACATAACAAAGAATTGAATAAATTCAAGTTTATTCATTACTTGAAATCACTAGCTGAACAATTATGTTAATATTGTTTTATGTTATTAAGATTTATAATCTTACTATTCTAGAAAAGAGCTATGAAAATCGAATGTCTGTGGAAGATGAGATGATTTGGCCAAGGGTTTTTTATCAAAAGGCAAATAAATAGACAGTCATGTAGGTTGTTGCGAAAACACCTGACCGTTGTGTCTTTTTGGTCAAACACATGTACTGTTACAAGCTTATATATTTGTCTGTCAGGGAATATTAAACCTGCTTCTAGTACTTCTAGATATTGAAATTTGTGTGGGAATGGATTTATAAAGATACTAACATTGGTAACCCACTGGGCGGTACCTATTAGGTCAAATGTGGCCTCTAGAGTAGCCTAGAAGTTTGTTTAGAAAGTAGATCTGAACAGTATATTACCTGGAAAAGTACTAAATAAAACTTAATGTTAATTATTGTATTTCAGTAAATAACTCAATATATGTTATAACAGCTTGCATTCAATGTTGGCTGAACTTGTATTAAAAAAGTATTTTTTATATTTTTGTGTAAAACAGTAAGAAATAATTCATTGATAGAATTATTCAAAATTAATTTTCTGAACTTCTGTTGATTTTGCAGAAATTTATTATTATTTTTATTTTAACTTGAATGGTGCAAGTGTATATTAAAACTGATTATATTTCAGAATAGTTTTGTAAGGTGTTCAACATAGCGTTTGTGTTTTATCACCAGCAGATACCAAACAGTTCTTCTAACTCAACACCACGTGTTTTAGCATAGCACATAATATGACTGTTTTGCATTACAACAAAACAGGTATTATGTGTGGATAAAACACGTGGTGTTGCAGCAATTCTCTTGCTGGTGAGTTGAAGACCCTATGAAGTTGACAGCTACCTGTCAGTGTCAGCGTCACTCTTAACGTCACACTCGCTGGAGAGAAAGACACAGGTATAAAACCATGGACAATTTGGTAAGTTTTTACCCATAAATCACCATATAAAGGCAATTACAAATAGCTTTCTTCTAACTCAACACCACGTGTTTTATCCACACATAATACCTGTTTTGTTGTAATGCAAAACAGTCATATTATAATTGTCTACAATTTTTTCTCTAAGATTTCTGAGAAAAAGCCATTCAAAAGTTAGCTAGAGCTGTATTCTCCATAAAATGCACACGTTTTCACGCCATCTATGAGGTAGTGTACGAGGTGCATTTTTAGCTTATATTCCTAGATTATAAATCGAGATCGGTCGTCTCATATCGATCTAATTGTTTGGACACAAGAGATGTAGCGATTTCTTAGCCAGAAAACCTTGTCATATCATCACGCCTGCCAGTCCGAAAGGTTAAGCAGAAGTGACCTAATACTAAACCTACATTTCAACAGTTATGTCTTATTAAATTTTTGACGATCTTATTGTCATTAACAGGGCACAAATCGAGATTCAGGACTGCTAAGCTGCTACAATGGAAATCCTTTTGAAAAAATCCGATAGCAATTTCCTCGTCCCGATTCGAATGCAGAAGCTCAAGCACAGCGCTTGCGACCGACAAGGCAGAACTCATTCAGTCAGTCACTCACGGAAGAAACAGTGACATAATTAGTAATTAAGTTAATAATCCAAATTGTTTATTACAATGGTTGCTGATTTCTGCATCTTAGAATACTGCAACAATTGTTTGCTTAGCTAGGTACTTATTTTTCACGATTGTTGATTGAATAGTTCTTGTAGTTCTACAAATAGCCACACGTGCTTAGTTAATAAATCCATTATTAAAATATCAGTGTCAAACCAGGAAACTGGTTAATTGTTTCTAACTTCCTATAATCATATCGGTACCAAAAGTACAAATAGATGAAGAGAATAAAGTACTTAATTATGCAATAGACACAATCGAATAACGATTAGCCTGCACGCGATATTACCTAACCTACCACAGATTATACGCAATTAAAGAAAAACAACGGTTAAAGACGCGCGCGAGTTTTTCTGAACAGTTTTAAAATTCGAACCATCTATGGTTTGCCATTTTTTTTTATTAGTTCCAAAATTGTTGCTTAAAAAATACCGTAAATAGTCGAAATAATCCAAAATGAATTGATTTCTTCTTCATCGTCAAATAAATCCATTGTGTATACCGGTTTTTCAGTGCCCCTAAATTAAAACTCAAAATTTTATTGGTCATAAGTACCTATAGACATTTAAAGAGATTTAGATAGACATTTAAAAAGGTAATTTGATTACAGACGCGTAGCAATAAAAACTGACAGCATATTGTTATGTTTGGAACAAGTCTTGGTAATATTTTGAAGCTAAAATTCGCATAACATAAAGACAATTATATCGGTCAAGTAACTGGACTTGCTGGGGCCAATAATCCGATAAATATTCGAATACAACAAATGCTGAATTTTGATCCTGAGATTTATTTATAGCCAGACCGAGTTCAAGAGATGTTATAATTGCTTGGGGATATTGACACTGATATCTCTTGAACTCGGTAGGATCGGAGGAGATGTCCTGATTGAGTTCATTGGTGAAAGTCGCCCTTAACCGTTACACTATAGTGCGCGCTGAACTAGTTGGCCGCGCCTTATGTGGCGCGTCATCTCGCTATTGCAGTCTCATGTGCGTTTTCTCTTAACTAGCCGGAACTATCAACGCGTGTTGCCGTCGCGAAGTACGGCGCCGTACTTCGCGACGCGGCGACGGCGTAGTTCCGCGCGCACTGTAGTCGATCATTCTTCCATACAAACGTAGTCTGGCGATTACTCCACTGTTTGACGATGTACGTTCAAAATCAATGATATCAATTTGTATCATCATTATCTAGCCCTGTATGGAAACAAAAAAGTAAAAAAAATAATTGAATGTTTTGAGCGTCGATAGGACCATATTTCAACACTAACTTTAACGCATCGTTGGGCGGAAATAAATACCATAAGAAGGAAAATTGCAAAACGGCCACCATACAGTGATTAATTAGTAGTTCAACAATGCAAATAATATTATTTTGAAAATATATATTTAGTCGTTTTTTCATGATATCTAGACACCCAAAGGCCTGTTTATAAAATTACGCGCGCTCGTTTTGGTCCTAGATCATCATCCATTTCGCTACAAACTTGCATAAGTGCTAATTCGTACGCGAACTAGCTTCTTACTGCTCATCACAGCATCTATCTCTTTCGCACGTGTTGTCGGATGAGATAGTATGCATTTTAAACCCGCGCACAAAATAGTTGGTGCCGTCGACTAGGGCAACCTTAAGGCTCTCATTTCTTTTTGCCTTAAATGCTAATATTTTGTGTAATTTACATGCACTTCATTTGTTTAATATGTACAAAATTTCTGTGAATAAATATTATTCTTATTCTTATTTCAGCTAAAATAATGATTTTTATAAATCTCAATTTCTCTCAGTGCCGCTGGAATTGATGTTAATCCGAGCCGTCCGAAGTTTGGTCACGTTCTAACTTAAAGTTTACAGCGATAAGCTTTTAGGTTTCTCGGTCAATTGTCAATGTGTGGATACATGCTTACCTACTCTTGAAAATGAAAACGGACTACAATAAAACACTATTTTATGCCGGAGTAATCTACAATTAGCTCTACCGTATCTCTTAGCTAGCCTTTGTACTTTTTGGGTCGGCGATAAAAATAAGCAAATGTTTTTCAACATTTTGAAAAACATTTGCTTATTTTTATCGCCCATTGATTGCGCTTCTGTCATTTCATGACAAATTACATAAGTTATTAATATAATATCTTCTGTTATTCATAGGTGCAGCAAAGTACGAGTACATTAGCCCCGCAAGATATTAAGGCGCCGCATCTGCCTAATAATTTACCTGTCATGTAATATTGACAGGTAATATCAAGATTAATTGAAAAGTTATAATATAATTTCCGTATATTATAAAACGTAGAAAGTGGTAATGCTGCCAGACATTATATTAGGTATGAGTCGTGTTCCTGACCAGGGACCAGTTTTCCTTCGCTAGATTGTAAGCACAGTGTCTCAAGACGAAAGTCTATGACCAGTGTGTGTTGCCAGTGATGACATATTTTTTTTTTTTTTTTTTTTTTTTTTAAAAACGCTGCCCCACACTAGAAATTTCTTCCTGTATCGTGGGTGTTTTAAAACATATAAACTCACATACACAACACCCAGAGCCGGAACAACTATCTGTAGGTCATACAAATATTTGTTCCGTGCGGGAATCGAACCCGCGGCACGCAGCGCAGCAGTCAATCGCTCAACCACTGCGCCAACCGTGCGCCCTATGGCTCTGAGACGTGGTCGCTCACAATGGTCCTCCCCTGAAAACTAAAAGTCACTCAAAGGGCTACAGTGAGGGCTATGCTCGGCATTTCCTTGCGTGATCGAATCAGAAATGTAGAGATCCGCAAGAGAACTAGGTTTACCACCATAGCCCGAAGAATTGCCAAACTTAAGTGGCAGTGGGCAGGGCACATTGCTCGGAGAACGGATGGCCGATGGGGCGGAAAGGTTCTGGAGTGGCGACCGTGAACCGGAGGACTTTACGTTGGAAGGCCTCGCACCAGGTGGATCGATGACCTAGTGAAGGTTGCGGGGATCCGCTGGCTGTGAGACGCACGGGACCGATCAATGTGGGGACGCTTGGGGGAGGCCTATGACCAGCAGTGGACGTCTTTCGTCTATTATGATGATGTGATGATGATGAGATTGTAAACTTCTACGTAGATAATTAAGTTCCTATTTTATTTCATATTAGACACTAGCTCACTACTCAATCACGGACAGTATGATGTACCTATTTTTACATAAACGACTACCTATTATGAAATAGGTAGATATGCAATTAATATTACTTGATTTTATTAGTTTCATGCGTGTTTTTTCTGGTTAATTGGTACTATAAAACTATCCAATATAGGCACTCAAATTGTCAAGCCCTGTCCAGTTCGATTACCTATAACTTATTGACAAGAGGGATCAATGGTTAGCAGTTATCAAAATTGTACAGTTACTTTTCCCTGGGTAACTAAACACAGAGATAATGGTGCAATACTCTGATATACCGACCTAGTGAGGACATCATTAAACAAACGGAACTTGAATTTCACGGACCACTAACCAAGCATAACCCCGTTTCCATCAAAAACATATTTCTTTTGCATCAACACAAATGCTATAAGAACTACCTATTATACGGATATAAGTTAGATAATCTCGAAGATAGCGGATAATTACGTCACGAGTCGTCACAACGGATACCCGAACCGGGGAAAGTTTCGCATAGGTTCACTAGTTCTAAGTCCATCTAGTAGATTGGGTGTGTTTCCATTGATAAACAGCTGCGGCTTTTTATTTGGTCACTTTCATTCTAAGCATGCAAGAAGTCGAGCAATGACAGACGAGATTGAAGACGCCATGTTTATTTCAACCATAGACACAGTTATTGGACTAAAGGTAGAAACAAATTATTGGAAGCGGCTTACGGACGCGACTGACAGCCGCGACTTATAGAGTATCTAGGTAATGCATGTACAATACATTGTGCAAACTATCGGACGTAAGTCGCGGACGTGACCTTGGGCGTTCGGACGTCTGATAAAGATCTGACAGCCGCGTTCCATACGACTGTGCACACTTATCAGCCGCGGCTGTAAGTCGCGTCCGTCAGCCGCCTCCGATAATTTGTACCCAGCTTAAGAGTTCCCCGCTGAAACCGCTGTAGTCGTGAGGCATAAAGTGGATACAAAAAAAAAAATTGTGAGAAACATAACGCGATCTTGCGGCCAGTAGTTTCTAGAATTCTGGTAAGGCCACATCATCAGGCTTGCAGAAGTGGATAAGTTCTGTGCAGAGACATAGATAATTTGATAAGGGAAAGCTGCACAAGTCATTTATTGCTTTTTACGGAGTGGTGAATTGGGTACCGATACCGTATTGTTAATTTTCTTGATGCGAGACACACTTCAGATTTGACGATTCTCACGTGATTCCGCTCAGTTTCAATGGAAACGCACCCATGGTGCCATCACCGGCATAAATTACGTCACAATTCGCGTTGTGTTCGGCGAATTTTTTGCTAAATCACCACTTATTTGTTACGTTAGGAAGGCCAGTAGGACGCTAGGCCGATAGATTAATGACTTTGTGGTTTATCAGTGAGGTCATCGAAGCTTCGAGGGATACTTTTCTTCTTTATTTCATAATTTTTGCTCAGATTGTTATTCTATAATGGTGGATTTATCGTGTCATGCTCTCTATTACCGGATTTTAAATATAAACAAATATATTAAGATTGTTTATTTGTAGAAAGTATTAAGTACTAAGAATATGCTTTCACTGATACAACGCTACATATCAATAAGTGTCATTTTAAGCTATGTACTTCAAATTACCGGAAAATGCACGTGTGTCATGATATCAAGCCGCTGGGAAAAGCAAGTTGGTTGCAAGTCACCGTAGCACCGCCTCTGCTACCTTCAAAATCAAAAAAATCTTTTTCTAAAGTTGCCTTTCTTGCAGTCCAATCCTAGATAGGTCTATAATGCAACTTTCGGCGGACAAGCATGACGACTAAAGGTGCGAGTTAGCCCGCGACGCGGTCGCGCGGTGAACTCGAACCTTCACCACCCGAGCATGACCCGAGCTTTCAAATGAATTTGTCCTACGATTATGAAAAGGGTTATTGCACCGATGGCATTGTCGCATTGTGTCTTTCTGCGGCAGCCTTTAAATGAAAGTGAAATTAAAATCTATTAAGATGCTAAATATATGCAAATAAAATAGATACTGATGATAAATTATACGTACTTGCATAGCTTGGATAACAAGGACCATAAAATGAGCATTAATAACAAAATATAGAAACCATAAATTTTAAGTTCGTAACTTTCACTAAAGCTTGACAAACATCTTGATGCCCCTAATCTGTCTGTACAAATGTTTGACTGTACCTATTGTCAAGATGTCATGCATTGTAGATATTCAAAAGAAATAATGCAGATAGATTATTATGCTTTCATATTTATGACTAACTTATTCTATTCCCTAGTGGCTCGTATGGTAGAAGCCACGGGAGTGACCTGTGGCTTGTATCACACGAGCCGCGCATATTCCCGGGTGAAAAAGTAGGTAAGGCGGTACCCCGAGCAAAACGCCGCGCAATCCGTTTTTTGTGCTGTTTTTAGGAGCTATCTACTCGTTATTCAAAAAGAAATATCAATTAATTAAAATACATTGAATTTCTACATAATATTGATTCTAAAATGGTAGATTTAGTTTTTTTTAAATGTTGTATATATTTCACTAATCTACTTCCAAAAAAACATAAAAATTAGAAATAATTATTGATATTATGCATCTCCTCGTAAAGTGTTCATTGATTATTTTTTGTACTAACACTAATGGATAGACAATTTAATAACAAACATTTTTGTTGAATTATTTTTTTCAAAAGACCAATATTCGATTTTATAAATATTTTATTCTAAAATCTGGGCGTATTCACTACTGTAATTCATGCGCCACCAGTGCCGCTAGACCAATAGGAACGCTCATATCTCATGCCGATTTTTTGGTCAGGGTACCGTCTTAAGTTAAGTTTTCCTTTTATAAACATCCCTCCAAAGATACAAAATAACGAATGACCTGAGGCCCTAGACAAGTGATATTCTATCATCGAAAGCGTGGCGATAGCGATTGGAAAAATTAAAAAAAAAATATGGAAATGTCAAACGCAAAGATATAATCGCGATAGTACGTACATCGCTTGTCATAAAATGTAGTAAAACTACGATCAATGATCGTAATGAAATGGAATAAATTAGACCTAAACAGAAAAAACGTTAGAGAGAAAGGAAATGGTTTCTAACTAGATTCTTAAAAACAGCCAGTAACAGCTTAGCTTAGTAACAGCTTAGCACATAGTAACTACTATGCTATAAAAGCAAATATAAGTTCAATAACCTCAAACGGTTTTAATGTGTAAATTAACCCATTAAAAACGTAATGCTTCTTTAATGCATACTCTTAATATTTCTCATTTATAATTTAGCTACATAAGTAGTAAATCAATCATTTTGAAGGAAGCGTAAAAAACCGTACCTATAGCTTAGCGATAAAAAAACTCGTATCAGTATGTCACGATTATAATTTAACTAGCTACCTACCTACCATAACTACCCTACCCTACCTACCCTACGTTTTTAAGATGTATTCTGCTATTCGGGGCGGAGACAAATCCAACGAAACAAAAACCATGAAAATTGGTCCAGCAGATCTCGAGTTATAAGTGTTGTAACAAACCCGACTTTGTTTTATTTATAATTTAATAAAGGTATTTAGAGCAGTGGTAGACTTACGTGTCGTAGGTCGTGGGTTCGTCATCATCATCATCATCAGCCTATAGCAGTCCACTGCTGGACATAGGCCTCTCCAATTGCACGCCATTTGCTTCGATTTTCGGCAACTCTTATCCAGCTGCTACCAGCCGCCCCGCGAAGATCGTCACTCCACCTAGCCTGAGGGCGTCCCACCTTACGTTTACCAGTTCGCGGTCTCCACTCAAGAACACGTCTACCCCAACGGTCATCGGTTCTACGACGTATATGGCCGGCACATTGCCACTTCAGCTTACTTATTCTGTGAGCTATGTCGACAACTTTGGTTCTCTGCCGGATCACTCGTTTCGGATTCGATCCCTTAGAGAGACTCCGAGCATAGCCCGTGGGTTCGTACTTTGTGTAAATTATTTCATCGCCACTGTTCCTAAAACGGTGAAGGAAAACATCGTGAAGAAACCGGCATTTCCTAGAACCAAAAAATCGAAAACATGTGACATCCACCAATCCGCACTGGGCCCACGTGGTGGATTAAAGCCCATTCCTTCTCTCACAGAGAGGCAGCCTGTGTCCCAGCAGTGGGAACATTAAAAACCTGATGATGTTGATTGAAGTTTTTGAATGAATTATTTCCTAGTCCTTTTGCGTAGTTGAAAGGCTTCTTTGTATGTCTTTTGAGAGAGAACAAATCTGACCGCTTTTCGCCATATTTACTTTCTTGTCATATTGACTCATTATTTTTGTTCGTTATCACACACACATCGTTTTCACACATGCTGGTGTGTCCCAAGTGCCCATACACCTGCACTTTGGAAGACCTTATGCTCGCCACTGACGCCGCAATCGGCGTGGTCACCTACTGGGCCCAAAATTTATAAAGAGTTTCCCATCGACTCGAAAAGAAGAAGCAGTTTTCGTTCGTGGATTGATACGAGTATGTATCGATATTTTTCAATCGATACCGAGTATATCACTTGAGATCATCGGCGAATTTGAAGCTTTTGTTTTGATGCCTGCCCATTCCACTAAGTTTGACGACAAATCGTTTACAGTCCAGGCTGTGCGATTATGGTATGAGTTGCCGTTGTCAGTTAGACAAGCCCAGTCACTGGTTTCTTTCAAAAACCTGGTTAAAAACCATTTCCTTTCTCTGTTACGCTTTTCTATTTAGATCTAATCTCTGTCAATTTAACCCTTTTTCTTTTTTGGTTCTCTCTCCTTCTATAAGTTTCATGTCTTATGTATGTATGTTTGTATATAGGTTTATGCATTTATTATAGTAATATAATCTTGTATATATTTATGTTTTATTCTAATAACAGTACACCGACTACCCCCTTTTTATTCTAAGTTTTCTTTCTTCAGTCCATCCAAAGGATGTCTGGCAGATATCGCTGTCAGCGATAAGACCGCCTTTGTACCCATTTATTCAAATTCAAATATTTTGTTTCAGATAAACATCCATATAATGTTAGTAGTAGTAAAACTTAGCCTAATGTTAGTATTAAAATTACAATAATTTATAACAACAAAACACACAGTTCCATGGCTCATTATTGTTGGTAATGAACATTGAACTGCTTGTTCCATGTTAAACGATTTTAACTGGGTCAGTGTGTCTGTACACTTACCCACCTTCGTAAGAGGGGAGAGTCCCACCGGTCTGAGAACACATTCAGGATGCCATTGGAGGAGGAGCGCAAACGCGCCATCATGGAAGCGCATCGCTTCCGCATGATTGCGGCGAACCCGTCGACGCATGCTATTTATATAAGTTTTTTTTGTAAATGTCTATAATTTTATGGTGTACAATAAAGTATATATTCTGTTCTATTCTATTCTATATAAGTACTGTTACTTTACGAAAGATACTGAAAAGAGTAAAAGTTTTATTAGATACCTCAGTATTATCATTTCATCCGTAGTACCTAGTATCGTACATTAATTTCATGTAGTTTTTGTAACGGTATATAAACGTTGTGTCATTTATTATTTCAATAAACGGTTTGTAGCGCATGAAGTACTTATTCATTTAAACCTGTAAATCCTGTAATGTAGGTTGAAACAATCAATTTAACCGATACAGTTATGTGTATGTTTTAAAGTAGTTGCCTACCTGATAGTTTTAAATTTTATCTTGAGTTATGGGTTTTTTGCTGGTTACAAGTAACTTCGAATTTAAGGTGATAAAGACTTAGAGATCGCAAAAAAATAAAGAGAAAAGTATCAACTTTCCAATATCTTGACAAGAAGTTTGGATGTCCTCTCAAATATTATAAATATATATATAAAGTAGGTAACTGCTTTATTAGTCATCTTATGATAATAACACAATTCCTAATTATAATTTAATGCTATAATAAATACATACCGACCTTTTAAACGCCTTAAGAAAATAAATAAATTAAGTAGGTATGCATCGAAAATTGAATTCTTACGAGTATGATAAAATATATAATTATAGAACATGATATAAAATAGTCAACGGGCCACTGAACATTTAACGTATTAAAAACTGGTGCATGTATTGTCCCTAAAACCAATTTATAAAATTAAATTCAAACCCTTTGAATTTAATTTTATAAATTGGTCGAGTTTCAAACAAAATACTTCTAAATTCAAAAATGGAATAATATAAAAAAAAACTGAAGCGTTAACCAGTCCTTAACAGGGTGCTGAACCATTGGCATAGCCAGAATTTTCAGCAGATTATTTTGCTACAATGTGTCGATGACGTGTCAATGTGTGTGCCTGGCCTGGGGACTATGAAAAAGAAACAGAGCTATGTCTTGTATAGATCCGTCTCTCTCACAGTAGAACCACGATAGCTTGGACACGTCATGGTCCTTGCGCTCGCATACTTGCCCGAAGATGTCCACTTTTGAATTCAGAACTCGTCGCATACAGACGTGCTCATCAATGCAGTAAAAATAATTTTAATTAACGTTTTAGCATAAATCGTGACCTAGTTTTAGTATATTGACGTGTAATATTGACATTCTTTGAAATTGCAAATAAGTGAATAATGGACTGACTGGATTATATATTATTATAATCTGAAAGATGGAAGGAAGCCCCTTTAATCGGAGTGGGTTGATGCGGCGCAGCCCTCCTTCAACACCTACACCGACCCAGCCCCAACAACCCAGACGTCTTCAAGCCAAGGAAGAAATTGAGGTAGTCTCAACTGCGGAGATACAGAACTGGATGGGTTCCATTGAACAACACTTGGGTGAGGTGTGTGCTATTGCGTCTGAAGGAAAACTTAACTCAGATCAGAAGCTAAAAATAACCAATTTGTGCCGTAAGGTTGGATATGGAGTCTCGCAACTGGCTGTTCAATACCAGTCGCTTAAACAAAATGCCCTTAGGACCCATAACTCCCTAAAAATATTGACCGAAGAAAGAGACTGCGTAACGGACCTAAAGGAGTGTGTAATGGAGATGAACCGGACTTTTAAGGAATCCTGTGCAAAGCAGCAGGAAACAGCTGCATCATCTTTTGCAGACATGGTGAAGAAGGGGTCTAACAACTTCGTTCGTCCTAATACGTTTAGCTCCGTGGCGATTTATCCCACCGACAGTTCAAAGACCAGCGATGAAACCAAGAACATAGTACAGAAAATGATATGCCCTGGTGAAATGAAGCTGAAGGTGAGAGGCGTACGCAAGATAGGGAAAGGGGGACTCATAATCAGCACGGAGACAAAAGAGGACCTAGATAAGCTGAGGCAATCAGTTCAAACTGCTTCGTCAGGGCTTACCGTCAATGAACCGAAAAGGCGCAACCCCCGTATAATAGTGATTGGAGTTCCAGCATCAATGGCGGAAAATGAGGTTTATAAAGCCATTTACGATCAAAACTTAGCCGACAAACTGCCATCTATATCAAGAGATACCTTTTTGACCTTAATCAAACTGAGCCACAAATCTGGTAGAAAAGATGGTGAAAACTGCAACTACATCTTAGAAGTTCCTGCGATCATTCGCAAGGCTCTCATCACTCAAGACAGATTGTTCATAAATTGGACTTCCTGTCCGGTACGAGACTTCACACTGGTAACAAGATGTTACAACTGTCAGCAGTACGGTCATGCGGCCAGGACATGCAAAGTTGCTGCCCCCACATGTGGACATTGCGGTGAAGAAGGACACACTATCCACGACTGCACAAAGAAAACCGAAGCGCCAAAATGTGCAACATGTCTGCGCTTCAAAAAACCAGCCAGCCATAAAACGGGCGATCAAGAGTGTCCTGCAAAAAAATCTGCCGAAAACAGGTACATTAACTCGATTGATTATGAAGGCGCCTAAGAGCGCCACATATTCGAATATATTTAAGACTTAATTTTATTGTTTATTTTTCTCTTATACTATGGCTAATACCTTATTTAACGATATAGATAATACCTTTCGTACCGATGCAAAGTCATGTGAGGTTGAGGACTGCAGGCAATATCTTTCTGAATATCAAAACTCACTAACCATACTGACTCAAAACATTCGCAGTATTTATAAGAACATAGATAGCTTTAACGTTTTTCTCCATAGACTTAACTTTGATTGTGACATAATGGTACTAACCGAGTGCTGGCTTTCTAATCGCCAGGAACACCTCCCAAAAATGCCGGGATACAACTTATTGTATACAACAGTAAACAACAATCAAAACGATGGTGTGGTTGTTTATTGTAAAGAATCATTAATAGTCACAATCGAAGAACCAATACTTCAAGACTGTGTGGGTAATTGTTTGGTTATCAAAATTGGTACAAGTACAGCAATAATCACTATATATAGGTCCCCTTCTGCTAGAAACTTAGACTCTTTTCACGCATCCTTAAACCAGATTTTTGAAGCACTAAGCTCGTTTAAGAATGTTATATTAACAGGTGATATAAATATAAACATTAACTCTGAAAACCGCGATCTTGGGACCCAAGATTACCTTAATATCTGCTCATACCATGGTTTTCTCCCCGCACACACTTTGCCTACTCATCAGAGCGGTTCCTGTCTGGACCATATGATGATCAAATCCAGCTTTTCATATTTTACGCTTGTTACTAACTCAACTATTACAGATCATCACGCTGTTCTACTAACCCTTAAATTAACGCTGCCTAAGCTAAATCGTCCCCAGACGAAAACGCAATTAAACACAAACAAACTCGAATATGATTTATGCAATCTTGACTTTAACCCAGTTTACAATACTGCTGACGCAAATTTTGCTTTATCGTACTTAATAAAACATGTGCAATTAGCAATATTACGTAATACGACTTCTATTATAGTAAACAAAAAACTTCGTAACATCAAGCCTTGGATAACTCCTGGCCTAATTCGGTGTATAAGACACAGAGATAAACTTCATCAGAGATCTAGGAGTAACCCTGATAATCTAATCATTAAAATAACCTATAAGAGATACAGAAATTTTTGCAACAACCTCCTAAAGAACTTAAAAATTAATTACGATAGAAATGAACTAAATAGAGCAGGAAACAATAGTAAGCAACTTTGGAAACATATTAAGAACGTCACCTACAGGACAAAACAGCGTGAATCAAATTCGAGCTTGCTGCTTTATAATCCATCACCTCTCTTGTCAGCCAACCACGTTAATAACTTTTTTGTAAATGTCGGGAAAACTCTTGCCGAACAGATTCCAAAACATTACTGTGTTCCTCCATGTTCCCAAAATACTAGATATGCTTTAAAATCTTTTGGCTTGCTGGATACTGACGAAGACGAAATAACCCGAATCATATCTGGTCTAAAGGATGACTGTGCAGTTGGATGGGACAATATAAGCAATAAGATCCTTAAAACCTTTAAGCATATCCTAGTACCTCCCTTAACGCATATATTTCGTATTTGTTTAACTGAAGGTATTTTCCCTGGATATCTGAAAAAAGCAGTTGTAATCCCTATCTTTAAAACCGGAAACAAAAACTTAGTAAATAATTATAGACCGATATCTTTACTCCCTTCAATATCTAAAATACTAGAGAAAATTATAAACAATAGACTAGTTAATTATCTAGAAAAAAACAATCTATTATCATCTGCGCAATTTGGGTTCAGAGCCAAATTATCCACAGCCGATGCGGTGCATAGTCTGACAGATTATACCGCAGAAGAACTTGGCAAAGGAAACCAGACCCTGGGAGTTTTCCTTGATCTAGCCAAAGCCTTTGATACGGTGTCTGTTCCTATGCTTCTAAAAAAATTAGAGGCTTTAGGAATTAGGGGAACTCCGCTGAAACTTTTTGCTGACTACTTAGACGATCGATCTCAATATGTTAAAATAGACGATATTACTAGCGATGAGCAAAAGAGTCCTGGTTATGGTGTTCCTCAGGGAAGCATACTGGGCCCAACCCTATTCCTGATTTACATTAACGATCTGTGTAATTTAGATATTAAACAAGGCAAACTCATATCATATGCCGACGACACGGCGTTAATCTTTACCGCGAAAACCAGTAATGAATTGTATGAATTCGCTCAACAAGGTTTCAATACTGTGACTAATTGGCTACAAAGCAATTTACTAACACTAAATGCTGACAAGACAAAATATATTCACTTCTCCATGCGCAAGCCTCAAGTTAACATTACTAACTCTCATCTGTATGCCCATAAATGTGGTTTCCACCCAGTCAGCATGTGTAATTGTCCTTTCATCCTCAAAACAGGCAACATAAAATATCTCGGGGTTATTATAGATGAAACACTCTCCTTTAGACCTCATATAGATAGCCTAGTTAATAGAGTGCGCAAACTAATTTATGTTTTAAAAAAGTTGAGAACGATTGCAGATACAAAATTGATCAAACAAGTCTATTTGGCCCTAGGTCAATCTGTAATCCAATACTGTATCACCTCATGGGGTGGCGCACTAAAAACGCATCTACTGCCTCTTGAAAGGGCTCAGAGAGCAATTTTAAAAGTAGCCAATTTCCACCCTTTTCTCTACCCCACTGATCTGCTTTACAAATCCTGCAACGTGCTGACTGTTCGGCAGCTTTTCATTATGCACTTAGTATTAAAACAACACACCATGCTTTCCTATATCGCCGAATACATAAATAATAAGAGACGAAATGACATTGTCTGCGATTCTAATGCATCCTCAAAATATGTCTTTGTAAATAGATTCTTTACTTTCTTAGGTCCATTTCTGTACAATAGATTAAATAGAAAATTAAGTATGTATAAATTAAATTATTTTAGCTGTAAAAAGACTATCCTTGAACATCTACTTGGAATCTCTTACGGAGATACAGAAGATCTCCTGGCTGTAACAAAATAATAATTTTGCTGTGTCTTTAAGTATTCATATACCATACCTATTGTTAATTTATTATTATTTATTATAAGTTTTAAGCACTTTAAACCCTGAAACACAGGTTCAACCTAGTTCAGGCAAATAAGAAACTGTCTTCTTTTATATGTTTAAGATATTTTATTGTAAAATGTGCCTTATGTTATAAATAAACGATATATAAATCAACTTACCTCATTGCCTGGTGTAATGTCACTAAGAAAGGCAAATAGGTACCAATTCGATGACACAGTTGGCTTAGTGGTTGAGCGATCGACTGCTGCGCTGCGTGTCGCGGTTCGATTCCCACACGGAATAAATATTTGTATGGCCTACAGATAATTTTGCCGGATCTAGGTGTCTTGTGTATGCCAGTTTAAATGTATGTAAACGCACCCAAAATTCCTAGTCATTTTTTTTTTTTTTTTTTTATATTATAGGCTCGCGCTTGAACACTATCTCACCTGATGGTAAGCGATGATGTGGTCGACGGTGAAGCACGCTTGCCTAGAAGTAACCTATTCACTCTTGACTTAAATACCCCTAGATTGTAGCTATCGGGAAACACAAGACTCCGGCAGGGAATTCCACTCCTTAGCTGTACGCATAATGAAAGTATTTCCAAAACGTTTAGTGCGTATGGGTGGTATGTCTACCATGTAGCGATGGCGCATCGCCGTACGTCGTCAGTCTAGGGCAAAGCGAAAAAACATATATATGTTGTTGTCTGGATTATCCACGTTTTATAGTTTCTTGTATAATTCTTACCTTAATATTCAGTCAATATCCCTCTGTGCGTTTTCAGTTTGTCTTTCGTCATATTTTCCTTTTATTCAATAGCTAATAATTAGACGACTTTTTAACGTTAAATATTGATTTTCCTCGATAATAGGAAGTTAAATTGGAACGTGGGCTTTTCAGTAATGCAAAAGTAAGAAAGAACAATAATTTATTTGCGCTAGGCATGATGATTAAATTAAATAATAATAGTTAATTTATTTGCGCTAGGCATGACGCACACCAAAAAACCAAAAAGATAAAAAAAAGGAAAATGCACGATGATAGAGAAAATGATAATTCCTATAAATATTGCGATGATTGGTGATGAAATACACTACTATTCTTACTTCAGATACTATTAAACATAGCACATTATCCACCAGTCTTACAATATAATACATAATTCTAGATTACCAAGTCATAACGTCATAGTTCCAGTTAATTGCAGTGGCAACACAGTAAATTGCCGGGCAACACTGACAGCTAACGATTGCGTCGAGATTATGGTTAACAAATCACTACTTCCGTCCATCTTGCTTGAGTAAACATTTTCTGTTTCAAGTTCAAGACTAGTAAGTAAATCTTTGTAGTATTGTTATGTAAAATCTTTATCGTTTTTTTCTGTTAACAGTTGTTACATAAGAAACAGCAATCGATTTATTACTCTCAATATTTTCCTGCAGTTGGTCATAGACACTTACCGCGCATTTTCTGGAATAAAAAGCTAATGGCATTAATTCGCTATATACGCCTGGCCGTTTGGAGGAATTTCCAAAAGTTGCGAAAAAATATCGTGTTGTTTAAAGCAAAACTATTAGTTACCCGAAAAAACCTTGTGTTCAAAAATTATGTACATGAATAATATATTTTTTTTCAAACCTTTTAACTAATTCGTTACTAAGGAGTATGCTTTAGAAAGTTACCGTTTTACGGCACTAAAGGGTATGTAGGCCCAGTAGTGCCGCTTTCTATGTATTTGTCAAAGAATATTCGTATTCTGATATAAGTTTTTAAACTGACATGGTCACTAACACTAACATCCAAAAAAAAAAACAAACATGGTAAATATCCCGCTTCTAATGCTAATGGATTCGTATTCTGGTCATTGACGCCATAGATTTCCTGTCATAAATCACTCCTCCACACTCACTCCACTCCACTCACTCCACTCCTTCTTTATGATATTAGTTTATATAGCTTAGATAAAAAAGGATTTTCTGGAAATGGTTCCCGTCTATTTGTTACTTTGCCACAAAGTTGGTACTAAATTATTGACTCAAATTTTATTGGTCTGAATACTTCTGCCGTGGAGTTTGAAAATGTTGCCTTAGCCTAAGTAGTCCAGACTCCAGACCCTTTTTTACAAGCTTTTATTATTTGCAATGTATGCATGTATGTAAGTGTGTTCGGGTCAAACCTTGCACCTGAATTTTAAAGCAGTTATCCTCCACCGACCATGATGAAATTTTACATACACGTTTAGTTTGGATGACAATGCATGGTCAGCTCAGTGCCGTCATTCTAAATCCAATATGGCGGACGGCCCAAATGGCGGTCTAGTTATTTTTTGTGCACTACCACGATATAGGTATGAAATGAAGGGTTTGCTGAGAAATATACGAAAAAAAGCTTGTCTTAAAAAAAGATTTTTAATGAATAACTTTATTATTTTTAATCTGTTTAAGTGTCACGTTTATTAAAGAGTTAAACCAGACACGTTAAATTCTATAGTGCTTCCCGCACCGAAGCATATAAAAGATAGCTTATTTTAGAGACAGTATAAGTTTCTACTGTGTAATATTCACTAATGCGATCTAGAAACAAGATTAGAAACGGTTTACATTTCCATATTAAGTATCTATCTAATATCTAGATAGCGATGGAAATGGTAACGTTTTCGTAAATACGTCTGTTGCGTGTAAGTATGTAAACGCAAAATATGCGCGTTTCACGTTACGATCCAAGTTAAAGAACTGTGCGCCTCGATGTTTATGTAAAGCGAATTGAAACTGAAATACCAGTTCGACTTTCAAATTTACAAAAAAAAAAATACATTTCGTGTCGAGCATAAAAGTCGAGATTTTAACACGAGCGATGTAGCCAATGCCAAAAGCTACATGCGAGTGTTAAAATAAAGCCTTTTTATGCGAGACACGAACGATTCTTTTTCCACTACCTGATGAACTTACCTAATTAAATGAAAATTAGTTCCAACAACAATTTATTAGAAACGTTCATACCAAAAACCACAGACTACATACAAACCATGGTGTAATAAGACAAGGTAGTCTCCTCCCGTGACAGCTGGGTCACGTGATTGGCCTAAGACTACGTCATCGATTGCGTTGCGGTTCTCAAACTTTTTTAGTGGGGAAAAAGATAAAAATATTACAATAGGTACAACATATTTATAATTTTTAATAAATCGTCATTTTATATACATTTTGTATTTATTTACTTTGCTTTTTTTTAATTGTTTGCATATTAGTATTTTTATTTAGTTCGGAACGAAAACCCACTAAACTTGACTTGACTATAATATGTCAAAAACTAATTATGTTAGGTTAATAAGTTCGGGCGCAAAGAAGTATTGACACAACTATGACTTAAATTATGGGATTTACAACGCGTAGATAAATTAAATATTATATAGAAAGGCACATACCAGTTATTTTAGTTGAATTAAGTTACAAATTTGAAGCCACGCATATGATAGCGTCTCTTTATTGAGAAAATAAAAAAAACCTTATTACACCGCCTTTTATAATTCTGTTTTTATAGTTTACGGAACAATTAACAATTGTTCTTGTGTATCTATCAAAGTTCACGGGTTCACCACAAACGTTTGGGAGCCACAGTATTTTGCTCACAGAGCGAAACAAAGCTATAGGTGTGAGCGACACGACAATAGCGATGAAATGGCTAGTTGTCAGTATAACACTTGTCAATTCGATATGTTGCCACTGTGTGTGATTGAATTACCCGAGCAAAATGCATTTTTATCTTAACAAAGCAATTATGAACTAATAATTCAATATACAAATACATTTAACAATAAATAGATGAATCACATGAGTTACTAAATAGTTATTCTAGTTAGTAATTTATTTTATTTTCATTAACTAGATGAGAAAGTACCAAAATTTTCTAAAAAGGACAATCAATGGTAACACTTATCGTGACGTAGGCTTAGGCCATCCTGGGAAGAGAATACCAGGCGAAGTATACGGAGTATGTTATTATACCATGATACAAACAATCAACGCGCGCTTTTTTGATTTCGAGAGGTAACAGGTTCAGTATCATTCTGCCAGTTACATAATGATAACATCAAAACTCCATACAAAAGTCATTTCGTAACTGTCAGTTTTTTTTTGTAATCGTTTATGAAAACTCTTTGATTGAAGGCCACATCTAATTAACTTTTAAAACCGAAAAAAAAAAAAAAATTTTTTGCGCGGTGTAAGGCACGAAATCGAAGCCGTGGGAAAGAGTTTTGTTATATAAAAAAAAATATAATCTTATCTTACTAAGATTTGTTACTCAATCACGCCAGAACGGCTGAACGGATCTAGATGGGTACAGATATAGATTATAGTCTGGAATAGCATATATATTCATCCCGGTATAATGTTCCTTTAGAAGCTAGTAATGTGATAAACTAATAGTAGGTAAGTACCTCACTACATAAATGATTATTTCTTTCAAATTGGGCTCAAAAATGCATTGTTAAGCTTTTTGTACACATTAATACATTTTATTTAGTTCTTCATTAAAATGCCTGACATCTTGAACAAAGACAATCCTTTTCTATTATTTCAAAATACTATGGCATGCTATTGTAAATTATTACAATGGATATAATATTTTGCGGAAAATATGTCGTAATATGGTATTTTTCTGAAGGTATTTTAATCTTTGATTACAAACTTTTTGGTCAAATGCAAAAGGTAATACTGGTCTTCTTCTGAGGAGCTCGTGGCTAAATAATAACAGCCGCACGGGTTGATCTTCAAGGTTAAGCAACGCTTGACGAGGTCGGTCCGTGGATGGGTGACCATTTCAACATACCGAGTTTCCTCCATGCCTCGGAAAGCACGCTACAGCTGGGAACAAATTATCGGACGCGGCTGACGGACCCGACTTACAGCCGCGACTGATGTGTGTTCACAGTCGTTCGGGACGCGGCTTGCGGACGCGTCCGAGCGCTTATTCCATATACAATGTAGGTTATTCAATGAAGATTATGCTTACTTAGAAACATGTCGAGTAGTAAAAGTGAGGTCGCAATTCTCTGCTGCGAACACACTCGATAAATTTTTCTTCCATTTTTATTTATAACATCGCGAGGAGCTCGTGGCTAAATAATAACAGCCGCACGGGTCGATCTTCAAGGTTAAGCAACGCTTGCCGAGGTCGGTCCGTGGATGGGTGACCATTTTAACATACCGGGTTTCCTCCGTGCCTCGGAAAGCACGCTAAGCCGTTGGTCCCGGCTGTCATTTGAAGATCTTTGACAGTCGTTACGGGTAGTCAGAAGCTTGAGATCTGACACCAGTCTTGCCAAGGGGTATAGTGTTACCCAGTTACTGTGTTGTGGCGGTCAGATAGGTAGTCGCTCCATGTAAAACACTGGTACCCAGCTGAATCCGGTAAGACTGGAAGCCGACCCCAACAAACAATTGGGAAAAGGCTAGGCAGATGACCCTCGCACGCGCGTGCCAGATATCGCTTAGTCTGAGTTATTCTGACGCTCGGACGCGTCCCGTACCCCGTGCACACCGTCCGCGGACGTTTTCGGCTGACACAAACATCCAGCGAGCCAGATCTCTGTCGGCCATCCGGACGCACAAGGTCACGTCCGCGACTTACGTCCGATAGTTTGCACGATGTAATGTACATTCATTACCTAGATACTCTTTATGTCGCGGCTGACGGACGCGACTTACAGCCGCGACTGATATGTGTGCACAGTCGTATGGGACGCGTCTGCCAGATCTCTATCAGACGTCCGAACGCCCAAGGTCACGTCCGCGTCTTACGTCCGATAGTTTGCACAATGTAATGTTCATTCATTACCTAGATACTCTATAAGTCGCGGCTGTCAGTCGCGTCCGTAAGCCGCGTCCGATAATTTGTTTCCAGCTTAAGCCGTTGGTCCCGGCTGTCATTTGAAAATCTTTGTCAGTCGTTACGCTTGATATCTGACACAAGTCTAGCCAAGGGGTACCGCTGTTACCCAGTTACTGGGTTGTGGAGGTCAGATAGGCAGTTGCTCCGTAACACAGGTACTCAGCTGAATTCGGTTAGACGGGTGGCCGACCCCAACATAGTTGGAAAAAGGCTAGTCAGATAATCATCATCTATATGTTATACTAGCGGACGCCTCGCGGTTTCACCCGCGTAGTTCCCTTTCCCGTGGGAATATAGGGATAAAAAGTAGCCTATGTCACCCGGGGATAGTGTAGCTTCCCAACAGTGAAAGAATTTTTGAAATCGGTCCAGTAGTTTCGGAGCCTATTCGGTACAAACAAACACACAAACAAACAAACAAAAAAATCTTTCCTCTTTATAATATTGGTATAGATGTGTCATGCATCATCTATATCTATATGTTATATGTCATCATAAATATGTTTTATTTTTTGGATTTTGTTTTTCTTCTGTATAAATAGCCATCATTTGATTTTGTTCTTAAATCTATATCTAGTTATATGTCATCATAAATATGTTTTATTTTATGGATTTTGTTTTTCTTCTGTATAAGTGGCCATCTTTTGATTTTGTTCTTAAACTTCAGCCAATATTTTAATAGTAGATTAGTAGCCAAGGGCTGTAAAGCATCAATTGCAGCCCGAGATATTTAGGCGCACGAGCGCAGCGAGGGCGCCTATTAGTTCGAGGGTGCAATTGGTGCTTACACCCGAGCTAACTACTGCTTTACATCTCGATTGTGAGGTAAGTAGAAAAAAACCGGCATTAATAGAATAAACAATTTTCAAAAAAAAAATACGTTTCAAGAATGATATTGAGCTTCGCCGTTCGATATTTAAAATTAATGACTATTATACTCACACGAAGACAAGCCTGAATAGCAAAGCGACCTCTTTGGTCATTGGGCTGAATGCATGATGTCTATTGCCAGTATGATGGTTAGATGTACGCGAACTTTTTGAAAGAAAGAAGTGTTTTTTTTTAATTACTTACTGCCCTAGGGCTTTTCTAGCTACATTATTACCCTAGAGCGCTAATTAGTCACCTACAAGCCCCATTTGGAGGTAATAAGAACCTACTTACCGAACATGAGAGATGTAAAATTATTTTACATCTCGCCCTCGCTGCGCTCGTGCGCCTAAATATCTCGGGCTGCAATTGAAGCCTTACAGCCCTTGGCTACTAATCTACTATTACATCTCTCATGTTCGGTAAGTAGGTTCTTATAACCTCCAAATGGGGCTTGTAGGTGACTAATTAGCGCTCTAGGGTAATAATGTAGCTAGAAAAGCCCTAGGGCGGTAAGTAATTAAAGAAAAACACTTCTTTCTTTCAAAAAGTTCGCGTTCATCTAACCATCATACTGGCAATAGACATCATGCATTCAGCCCAATGACCAAAGAGGTCGCTTTGCTATTCAGCCTTGTCTTCGTGTGAGTATAATAGTCATCAATTTTAAATATCGAACGGCGAAGCTCAATTTTGTTATTGAAAAAAAAATTTTTTTTTAAATGTTTAAAGCTTGTTTACGGCTGTCAGTCGCGTCCGTAAGCCGCGTCCGATAATTTGATTCCAGCTTTATTCTTGTAATGCTGGTTTTTTCTACTAACCTCACAATCGAGATGTAAAGCAGAATAGTTAGCTCGGGTGTAAGCACCAATTGCACCCTCGAACTATAGGCGCCCTCGCTGCGCTCGTGCGCCTAAATATCTCGGGCTGCAATTGAAGCCTTACAGCCCTTGGCTACTAATCTACTATTAATGCCAACCTTTTTATTTAAATACCTCATTTTTATTTAAATACCTAATGATTAATGTTCTGAAGACTCGTCAAATGTGACCCAAATCCGATGAGCCCTGGCGCAAAAAAGAACAACTTGTTTTTCATTATAATGTGTAAAATATTATGTATATTGTATTTTTTTTTAATTGCAATGGCTATCATAGAAATATTGAAAGAAAAACGTGCGGAAATTCGCCGAAAAGCGTTTGTTTACTAAATACGTTTAAATAGAAGGTAATTTGAATATGTTAGTCATTGTTTTTGGGAATGGCGAATGTCAGTAATTTATTTGCCTAATTTATATACTATATTTTGAGAATACTATCTATTGCGTCGGGGCTGGGTAAATAGGGATGATGACGGGGTACGAAACAGCAAATTCTATTTAGTCCCCCGGTTAAATTATCAAAAAATATTGGACACGTATTTTTTGCTTATTGAAATCAATAAAAATTCACCAAGATAAAGCGCATCAAAGATAGAGAGAGTTAGAGTTAGTTAGTTAGAGTGGGGGCTTGTGACGTCACTTCTATGTAAAAATTGTACCAAAGTATGACGTAATGCGATATTTTAACGCGCTGTATAGCCATCATTTTTTGTTTACGTGACAAAAGAAAAAATACGTGTATAATATTTTTGGAAATTTATTTGACGGACTAAAAATATTTTTTTAGTCATCATCCCTATTTTGTATAGGCCGTGACGAGTCTTCTTTATTTTAAAAATATTTTTAGTTTATAATAATAATATATATAATAATAAAATCGTTTATTTCTCCTCACAAAAAAGACATTAAAAGATACTTAGGTATAAAATACAGGCACATAAATACTTAGTCTAGAATGTGTGAGGAGCTGGTGTCTGAGTTAGGCATAGGAATGCCTGTATTACAAATCACCAGGTCCCCACCCCACAAAACAAAAGTAAATAAATACAATTTAGTGGTTTCGGTTTAGTTACTTCAATTTAGTCCAGTTTGTAAGACTGTAAGAAGAAATAAGTAAAAACTCATTCACTCAAACATTATCATGCAGAAAAAACAAAGAATAAAAATAAAAATAAATCGCCTCAGTGTGTGTCACGAAGTTTATTTACTTCGTGTTAGTAGTAGTTGTGTGTGTGAGTGGAAGTGTGAAGCATGTGTGTATGTGTAAGTGTGAAGCATGTATATGAGTGCTTGCATTTAATTTAGTCCAATTCAATTCAATCCTAATCAATTAATCCAAATTAATTCACTTCAATACAATTTAATAATTATAATCTAATCCAATGTAACACAAATTAATCGAATTCAACGAAATCCAATCCAATTCAACTTAATTCAGTTCAATACAACTTATCAATTATAATCTTACACAATGTAACTCAATTCAATTTAATCTAATTTCATTTCATTTCATTCAATTCAATCCAATTTAAACCACAGTAATTTATTTCAATTTAACTTAAAATAATCCAATCTAATCAATTCAATTCAATTCAACTTGCCTTAATCCAATTCAATTCAATTTAACTAATTATGGAGTAGTTTTTCTGTAAGTTCGTAATCTAATTTAGTCAACCACTCAATGACTACAGATTTGCACTTAGCTTTCGGTAAAGAGTACATTGAAAGAGATCTATTCAACTTATTATACAAATTGGAGCTTTGGTAACCAAAGAATCGCTGCGCAAGTTTAGTTCTACATGACGCTGTAGTGCATACCAAATCCTTGCGTCGCTTATTTCTAAATTTATCTGGTTCATATTTTACAAGGGAATGTTTTTTCAGAACCGTATACAAAATGAAAAGCTGTCGTACCGTTAACACCTCCCATCTCTTATAGAGATCCGCAGTTGGGTGGTAAAATGGCAGGCACAGGCTAACCTTAAGAAGTGCTCTTTGCGCTCTCTCAATCTTTAAAAATTGCGTCTTACAGGCACCTCCCCATGAGGTAATACAATAAATAAGTAGAGACTGGCATAGGGCGAAATAAACCGATTTGAGTACTTTCTTTGAAGCAACATGTCTTAAGGCCTTAAAGATCACCATCAGTTTACGCACCCTCCCAGCTAGGAGGTCAATGTGGTGGTGGAAATTAAGGTTTTTGTCTATCATTACACCCAGATACTTAGTGAATGCTGTGTTTGTGAGATTAGGACAGGAGCAGTTCATATTATTGGGATTAAAGCATGAGTGTGAAATAATATGATGCAGAGGATCAGGCATATCATTATTTTTAATGGCAAAGGTTATGTAACTTGTCTTCGCAACATTAAGCGTTAGAAGGTTCCCGCATAACCAACCAATCACCGCATTCATTCCCTCCTGAGCATGTGAGAAAACCTCGTCCCAAGAGTCACCAGAAAAAAGCAGGGCCGTGTCATCTGCGAAGGTAACTATCTTTGCATTAGGGATTTCCATCTGACAAAGGTCGTTAATGTACACAAGGAAGAGTGTTGGCCCCAGTATGCTCCCCTGAGGAACACCAAAAGTCACGGGGACTTCCCCACTGATGACATTGCCAATCTGCACACATTGCGTCCTACCCGTCAGGTAGTCCCGAAGAAGTTTCAACTGGAGGTCCCTGACACCAAGGTTTTCTAATTTCTTCATCAACAACGGGACAGAGACTGTGTCAAATGCCTTTGCTAAATCCAAAAATATCCCGATTGTTTTCTTTTTATTATCAAAATTATTAACTATATAATTTGACAGCTCAAATACCGCATCAGTTGTGGATCGGTTTGCCCTAAAACCAAATTGTGATTGAGAAAGAAGATTTTTATTTTCCAGATAATTAACTAGTCTCTTATTAATAATGCGTTCTAAAATTTTTGAAAGAGTTGGGAGAATGGAAATTGGTCTATAATTATTGACACAGCCTCTGTCTCCAGTCTTATAAATCGGGTGTATTCGCGATTTCTTGTAGACTCTAGGGAAAACTCCAGTTGAAAGAGACAAGTTGCAAATGTATAATATCGGGGCCGTTAGGACATCCCTGTTTCTCTTTAAGATTTCACCAGATATCATATCTAGGCCAACAGAGCAATCACTTTTTAAACCTGTTATTAGTGTCCCAACTTCATCTTCATCAGAAGGTAGAAGAGCAAAAGAGTGACAAGATGAATTTAATGTAGGTTTGTTTCTGGTATTATTCTTAATTAAGTTCTCAGCTAAAGTTTTGCCCACATTTGCAAAATAGAGATTTACATTATTTGCTGAATTCATTGGATCGTTAGTACATAATAATTCCAATGGGACTTCTTTAGGTTTATTTGAATATGCTATCTCTTTAACAGTTTTCCAGAGCTTTTTGCTGTTTTTGCCAGCGTTCTCAAGTTGCTGCTGCTCGTAGTTATTTTTAAGTTTTTTTAATAGGGAAGTACAAAAGTTTCTATATCGTTTATAGGTAGTTTTTAGTGTCTCGTTATCTGGCTCTTTTTTTAATTTCTTATACAGATTATCACGATTTTTAACGCATTTTAAGATACCTGGAGTAATCCAGGGTTTTAGGATTTTCTTTCGTCTTGAGATTTTGATTTCTTTAGAATTTGCCATAATAGCGGTATAGAGAATGTTGTTGAGAAAGGCCGCAGCTTCGTTTGCATCTTTGATCGTATACAAAAAACTAAAGTCCATGTTTTTAAGTTCAGCTTTTAAATGTTCATAATTTATATACGTGCTAAGTTTTGCAGGTTTTGGTCTAGAAGTCGTAGCAATATATAAGGCAACACTGTTATGATCAGTCAGAGTTGTGTGGAGAATAAGACAACGAGCAGTTGAGTTTATACTGTAAATTGGTCTAGTGGTCGTTATTTTGCTTTGCTCGTGATCTTTATCTGGTTAAAATTTGGTAATGATTCAGTAAATCTTTTTAACAAAAACCCAAGTGCGTGTGGGGGTCACGCATAGTTTAAGCGTTTTCACGTACCCGTCCCGATAAACATGGCTAAAAACTGGATTGCGGGCTGTTACTACGCCTACTTATATACATAATATATATAGTCTACTTACTATAAAAAAAACTCCCTGTTTTCTTTTTGAAGAACGGAACCCTAAAAAAAAAGTAAACGGCAATTATTTTGTACAAGATACAATCAACGTTCACCTAATTAAAGGTGTTGTTGATTTTTTAATGCAAATTCAAGTAACATGCAGGTTTGCAGGTCAGCGACTCGTATAAAGAAAAGCGAAGCTCGTAAAAGGCAAACATCCTTTTACGATGCGCATTCTTCGGATGTTCGTTATTTGAAAGTATTTTAGCGACACTTAACAACTTTCGTGCCATTACGCTTTTGTATTAAAATCAATATGCGAGCTTTTAGCACCACGGCACAGAACAATGAGACATCTTGGCGATCACTGCTAGAAACGGTATTGCCAACATTAAACCAACCGTGTCAGTAGTCACCGTTTACTCATAAACATTGGCAACCCGAGACAATTCGGACTATGGCTATGACATCCAAAACTTGTGCTCAGCACACAGTGTACGGACACGTACAAAGGCGTCGCCCAGGGGGGGAAGGTAGTAGCAGTAGCCTCCCTCCTAGAGATTCATTTTTTTTTTTCAGATCCAAAGAAAACACACAGTCGTTGTTGACATCCTAAAAGAGACAAAAACCTATTTGCCCGAATCGGGAAAACCGTTGGAAATTTCGAAGTTGGAACGATCACAGTGTAAAACTTCATGTGCTTTTGACTGTATTTAAAATTCATACTTTTCCCATCCTCCATATATCAATTTGCTCCCCTGGTCCATCGGCTGGTGACGCTCTTGGACACGTATAAGTATTAATCCCGGGTTTTAACAATAAGAGGAGAGAAGATATTATCCACTCCATGTTACTTTCCACCGTGAAGTTTCACATCATACAGACTCAACATAACTTCACGCCAGTTATGTTTATGCTCTATGTAATAGATTGCCATCAAACAGGCATAAATCACTACCACTAATAATCATCATCCATACTAATATTATAAAATCGAAAGTAACTCTGTCTGTCTGTCAGTTACCTTTTCACGCATAAACCACTGAACGGAATTCGATGAAATTTGGCAAGGAGATAGAATTGGTTTGTTGAACCAATTTTTTTTTGTAAAAAATGAATAGATCATAAATAAGTTTCCGTACAAAACAATTTTTAGTTTTTTTTTTCACTGTAATTACAAAGTAAAATCCAATTGAAATAGTTATTTATGCTACAAGTGCGGAAGGTAGGTGATTTCCGATGAGTGGCATTTTTATTCACGAGCGAGCGAAGCGAGTGAGTGGATAAAACGACACAAGTCGGAAATCATCTTACGTACGTGTATCATACAACATTTTACTATGCATTGTGCGAGGAAATAAATAAATTAATAAAATGAAATAAATAAAATGGCGGGCTTATTCAAGCGCGTTCAGCATATCCACAGATTAATTATTAGTGCCTCGGGCATATCTACTGCGCATGTGCGAATAGCTGTCACATCGTAACGCAATAGGGCACGAGCAAAATATACGTTCTGCCAAACATATTTAATGAATATTTAAAATTAATTTATTGATCAAAATGTAAACTAGAGTAAATAAAAACGCCTAAAATAAAGTATTAGTTTTATTTTACCTTTTATATGAATGATAATCAGTACATAACTAATTTTTAAAACTTTTCTCAAATAATAAAAACTCTATGCGTCGGGCTGACGTTGGAGTTAAAAATTAAAAAAGTACAGGAAAGTAAAAAGCACTAGTGAAAAAAAGTGACACTTTCCGCACAGTTTGGCTGCTTGGAAAACCGCTCTTTTCGAGGACATGCATTGTAAATATATTTTTGAATCCAGTACCAAAAACACCCCGATAGTTTGCCGAACAAATCCGAGCCCATAGCTGATACATTGTTTTGACTTTTAACCGATTCAATCTTGTTATTATCTTCAATATATTGATGAATATCGAATATATTGATCATAAATATCGAACCTTAAAAGTTATCGTGCTTGCTTCGTACCATTATGTACGAATACTACAAAAAGATCACAATTGTATGTGTTTCGGCCAATAGCCCTAGTACCTAGCAATCTACTAAATTTAAGCAATGTTCTATGTCTAACTAGATTCCAATTATAATGTATTAACTCTGTTGTTATCTTGTTCTAATTTAGTATTAGATTCGTATTAAATTCTTACTTTGATCATTAAAGACTGATAATAGTAAATTTTTAAGGGAACTTTCGAGCAAAGTTGACATTGTTGTATAATTACGTAACTTGAAAATATGATTTTTTGTTTATGGTGATATATTCATTATTTTATACTTAAATGACAGATATAGGCGTAAAACTAACATTTCTGTTTGAATTGTGAGAATCGATCGACGTATTTAAGAGATATTTACTGAAGAATTAGTGTAACGAAAATCTAAGTACCAAGTTAATATTTTTACGTTTCTGTTCTACAAACTTTTTAGTGTTTGTAAATATATAATATAGACATTAGTGTTCAATATTATTACTGAGTTCTGGTCGAAGCACAACATCTAAATTAAAAACAAAAAAATGGAATCATCGACACGATGAAGAAGAAGAAGGGATATTGTCAATCTGCCAAGCCTTTAACCCAGTAACTGGGTAACACGGTACCCCTTGGCAAGACTGGTGTCAGGGGGGTAACCACAAGCTCTTAGAGTAAGGTTATTTTGAGATCGAGTAAGTGACAGATGTATACAAGTCAGATACATTTGTCCCTTACTCGATCTCAAAATAACCTTATTCTAAGAGCTTGTGGTCACCCCCCAGATCTCAAGCTTCTGTCTACCCGTAACGACTGTCAAAAATCTTCAAATGACAGCCGGGACCATTCCAAGGCACGGAGGAAACACGGTATGTTGAAATGTTCACCCGTCCACGGACCGACCTCGTCAAGCGTTGCTTAACCTCGATGATCGAACAGTGCGGCTGTTATTATTTAGCCACGAGCTCCTCTAGTATGGGATATGTAAATAATGGGAATTACCAAAAATTTTATGTGTATAGGTCTACCAGAATCTCATGGCATTTTTTTTTTTTTTTTAATTTGTGATTTTCATATGGCAATGTCAATTGTCACCTATCAAATCAAAGTACTTGATGTGTCAACCGCTGCTGATTTTTTTTGATATTATCTTGAAAATTTGTTATTTTTGTGAAAATGTCGAAAAACCCACTTCGATCTCAAGCGAGACATATTGTTTTCAATGTGTATCATAAAATAAGGGAAGAAGAAGGCGTAAATCAAACTCAATCTTTGATTTTAAAGTGCGTCGTAGAGTGGACCGGTAAGTTGGTCTGACTTGTTTTGATACTTTTAGTTTATTTTACATTTTTCTTACATAATTTTTATTTCTTTCCATTACTATTATATGGTTAATACACAGGGCACATCGAATGATGCCGGAAGGAAATGGCAACAGTAATATAACTGTTACTAATTCTTCGACAAGATATTGATTTTAACGGAGATTGAGAATCTTTGACGTAAGAAAAATATTAAGTAATAATCTGCGCCCTGCAGTGGGACGTGTATATAGACGGGAGTTTTTGGCGGGCTTTTGTCGAGTGAAGTTCAGTGGCTGTTAATATTATTTGCAAATTGATTCCTAGTGGATATTGTGATATATTATTGGTGTAGTTTTGTGTCCCAACTGTCTACGCAACTGGAGAATTTGTAAAATCATTGAGAGAAGCGATCTCGGGATAGTGGAGCGGAGTATTTTATTGTAGTTTGACTGCCTCTGCAAAGCTTACTGGGCAGACTGACTCGATACAATTTGCTGCCAAATACTCCAAAAAACATTAAAATCTGTTACATCCGCATTCTAATGCATACTAAAGAATAAATATAAGATCCAAAACTCTTTCCTAAGACGTGGCTAAAAGGTCCTAGCAACCAGGCCATAAAACTAACATAAAAAAGTATATATAGACTGATGATGATGAATGAGTAACATGATACATTTTATTATTTTTTACAGACTTTATACATACGAGATTGGTTTTGAATATGTTAAATGCCAATGAAAAAAAACCATGTTGATGGAGAGAGATGACATAAAACTACAAAGATACAAGTTTTTGAAATGCCAGTGGAGTTCATGAAATCATATTCTAGTTTTCTAGTTCTGAATGAGGTTTTAAGTTATTAGTATGATTTAAATGATATGTAATAAATTAGTACATAAATTAATATTCAAATGATTTATTTTTCCTATGTTAAGAACCCGATGTATAACAACATTATTCATACACATACCTATAATATTCACAGTGGATCTTTGTGTCTCTGAATTGGTTGCAAGACCCCGCGCAGTAGCTATTTTTGTGTCAATGTTGAAGGTGAAGATAGCATTGTATAACTGTCTCTTTCACTCGCTTATGTATGTCACATCGTCCTATCTCGCTTACTCTATGCAGTATACTCGATGACAAACTGTTTCTTACGCAATGGTTGGCAGGACCAAGTTCAAAAGATCCGCTGTGACTACTATAATATAAGTACCTCATGTTCATTAATACTAAAGACATAAATAAAAATTAAACAGTATCAAGATCGTTTAATCCAATTTCCCCAGTATTGCACACAACAAATTTTTATTTCCACATTTGCCATGAGATTCTGGTAGACCTATATCATATTTAGTGGTATCTAATGAAGTTTTTTGTTAACCAAAGTCAAAGTTTCGCGCCAATCGTGTTTGTTTACTTTTTATTTTACACCGATATCACCTACCTATATGTAAAAACGATTACATTATAACAATTATGTTTCCTAATGTACCTGGTAAACAACATTATCTAACACCGGTCCACTCTCACGTATTATTTAGTACGACTACTTTATTTAAGCTCAAAACTTCCAATTCGTCCATCAGGTGGGTATATTATCGACATTAGCCTTTATAAATGTTTTATCACACATGACTAAATAAAATTTGTTGTTTATTAATATTTTTGCACTAATTTTTGGATATTTTTAGTCAATCGACGTGTAGTTGACACTATAGTATCATGATTTCCTGAACGTTATGACGTCACCAACATGGCGACCAATTGTGGCCCGTTTGTAGTCACGTGGTTCTATTCAAAATATTATCGATTTTCAATTGCTTATAATAAATTGAAAAAAAATATTTAAGAGTTTTTTGAAACGACAATATAATTTTAGTTATGTAAAGTTTCGAAATAAATTAAAAAAATCGTCATTTTTTTTAAATTCAACAACCCAATTACATCCTGAGGAAAGACTTACCACTTTCGGAAGGAAACAAAAAATTGAGTAGGGTAGGGTAGGGTAGAGTAGGTAGGGTAAGTGTTCGAAATCAATAAATGTTTCGTCCATTTTTTGTTATTTTGATGCAACACTGTGTCAACCCGCTGTCATCGATATTGACAGTTTTTGGTTGGGTTGAAGTTTGCAACACTGGTAAAAATGTCATTGATATCGCGAGATGTAAAACTTTGGTCTTGATTTAATTTTGTTGAAATTGGTATATAACCAACCAATCATTAACCGATCGAGCACCATGTCTGAACCCAATATCCAAATGTCACTTTGGGTTTGAGATGAGAGCCTGACGAACCTAATTATTAATTATCAATCTTATTTTCTCAGATTATCATGACAATGTCATACTCATCTGCATAAAATCATTTTGAGTCCACCTATATTATGATTTAAAAAATTAATACACAACTTAGGCGCTTGAAGGTTCATATTCCATTGCTTCCATCTGGTGAGATTGAAGACAAGAAATTACGAAAAAATGGCACGAAAACTGATGAGATGAAAGGCAACTTGGTTTAGATTTTTATCTGTATCCTTAGCCTGTACTGTATTTTGTTTTCACTCATACCGTTGAAATAAAACAAAAGAGGAAACGGAAAAATATGTGGTATGGCGGGCAATAGATTCTCATTGCTCATGACTGTGCAGCGCGCGCATCCATAGACAATGACACTATTTTTCTACATAAAGGCGGTACCCCGAGCAAAACGCCGCGCAAGACGTTTTTGTGCTGTTTTTAGGAGCTATCTACTCGTTATTTAAAAAGAAATATCAATTAATAAAAATACATTAAATTTCTACATAATATTGATTCTAAAATGGTAGATTTAGTTTTTTTTTTAATGTTGTATATATTTCACTAATCTCCTTCCAAAAAAACATAAAAATGAGAAATAATTATTGATAATTATGCATCTCCTCGTAAAGTTTTCATTAATTATTTTTTGTACTAACACTAATGGATAGACAATTTAATAACGAACATTTTTGTAGATTTTTTTTTTCAAAAGTGCAATATTCGATTTTATAAAGATTTTATTCTAAAATCTGGGCGTATTCACTACTGTAATTCATGCGCCACCAGTGTCGCTAGACCAATAGGAATGCTCATATCTCATGTCGATTTTTTGTAAAGGGTACCGTCTTAAGTCAATGAGCCCTAAACTTAAAGAAGGTCATAAAGCGCCAATAAATTAAAAAGTAAAAGTGTGCTATAAAATTAAAAAGTTATTTTATGATGCAGTTGTTTGAAAATCGAAGGAAAATGTTGCCAAAGGGAAATATTTGTTCCATTTCCACTTTTGTTTTATTTCAACTGTATGAGTGAAGATAAAATAATGTATGCAACGGCATATAATTAGGTATTAAAACACTCACGTAATATTGTTATCACACTCGGCTTCGCCTCGTGTGGTAAACCTGCGCTCGTGTTTTAATAACCCCTATTATTTTATATATGATCATATATGACTGTTGCATGTACTACTATTATTTTAATTTTACCAATCCACGAAACAAAGTACGCGTTTATTTGGTGTTTATACAATATTTTTTGAATTCATATTTGAAACATTACTTTGTGAGTGTAGATAAACAACTTTTGGTGCTATGGGAACAACTCAGATATAATTATGAAAAATAATAGGTTGCCAGCATTTATGTATTTTCGCATTTAATCTCGACAAAATGTAGGGAATATCTGTTTTTTTTTCACGGTTGATGGTTTTGTTCCATAGTGAAAGCCGTACATATGCATGAGTACTTTCACACTTTGGAACATTGCCAACGAATTAAAAGTCACCCAGGGTAGCATGGTGACTTTGAAAACAAAAACATGAGAGAACCAGCACTAATAATGTAAATGTAGGTATCTAATCAAGAAAATCACTATCACTACATATTATAAAACAAAGTACCCCGCCGCATCTGTTCAACTCAAAAACTTCTGGGAGATGACCATAAGCTCTTAGAGTAAGTTATTTTGAGTGTGTGTAAGAGACAGATGTGTGTATGTGTGTATATACATTTGTCCCTTACGCACACTAAAAATAACTTTACTCCAAGAGCTTATGGTCACCCCTCTGAATGGATTTTCATGCGGTTTTTAAGAGTAAAAAACGAGGAATGTTTTTGTGAATAATTTGTCACGGGCGAAGCCAAGGCGGGTTGCTAGTCTATATTATAATATTATAAAGAACAAAGATTTGTATTTTTTGATTTTTGTATGTATTGAATAAACTTTAATAATACTGGACCGATTTCAAAAATTCTTTCACCGTTGGGAAGTTATATACACTATCCCCGGATGACACAGACTACTTTTTATCCCCGTATTCCCACGGGAACGGGAACGACGCGAGGCGTCCAGCGGACGTATATTTAGGTATTACTAATGGAAAATCCGAAGAGATAACCGAAGGTTTTTTAAATGTTTTTTTTTTCGGTAAAGTAAACCTTTTATTAGGTTGTTGTAAAAAATGGGTAAATTTAAATATTGTCTGACTGCCCGAAATTAATTTATTTGAAGACAGTTTAAAGAATTTTTATGACGGGTATCTGTAGGTAGTGTCCCAGAGTGAATAAGCTGTTTTATTTAAGCCAGAATTCGCAATGTGAGATTTAAAATAAAAGTTTTCTTTGTTCTTTGCAACAGGTTTTGCCCTTTATTACTGCCGTTCCATACTCTTTGCGAAGCATTTCTTTTTTCAGACCCGAGAAATCAAAAGGTCACTGACCCGAGGATTAGAGATTACGAATATTAAAAATACTAGCTTCTGCCTGCGGCTTCGCCCGCGTGAAACGTTTTTTTGCATCCCAAGGGCATATTATACCAGGAAAAAAGTAGCTTACATGTTATTCCAGAATTAATCTATCTCTGTTCCAAATTTAATCCGTTCTGGCGTAATTAAGTAACAAACATACTTATATCCATCCAAACTCTCGCATTTATAATATTAATAAGATAAGCATTTTAAATACACTTTTTTAAATGGATGGCCTGTTTCCTTAAATTTAATAACATTATTTTGAGTAGGTAAGTAGTAAAAAATATCACGCAATAAGAAACACTAATATGTACAGGTACTTATTTACCGTAGTACCTAGGCATAATAATGGCTCATAAGTACTTATAATGAAAATTAACTGTTTCAATCAAAAACAATTTAGAGCAATCTATTGAGAAACACAATAGGTATTATTAACCCATGTACATATGTTCCTATTTACAGGACTTAGTGCTCGTTCACACAGAGGTCCGTTTTACAGGTCCGCTTTTTTCTTTTTTTTAATAAGCATTGTCACTATCAATTTCTTCCTGTATCGTGGGTGCGTTTACAAACTCACATACACAACACCCAGAGCCGGAACAACTATCTGTAGGTCATACAAATATTGGTTCCATGCGGGAATCGAACACGCGACACGCAGCGCAGCAGTCAATCGCTCAACCACTGAGGCAACCGTGCGCCCGATATTTTTTGTACCGCCGCTTTATCGTATAGGTACGTTTTTATTCAGCGCTGACATTATGTACTAGCATGAGCGAGTTCACACACATGACAGTATTCCGATTCCAGTAAAAAATTATTAATCCGACAAACTAAACAGCAGTCCGTTTTAAAACTCCGCTTTATCGTATACGTTTTTATTCGGCGCTGGCGTATGTAGTTGTATGAGAGAGTACACACACCCAACAGTATTAAAGTACCAATCCGTTTTTTCGGACGTCTATCCATGTAGAAATGAGGTTGTTGTGAACATTACCTCCAGTAGCCACGGATCCGTTAAAAACGACCCTGGGAATACCTAAAATAAATATTATGTAAATAAATAGTTTCAAAGAACCTTACTAAAAAGGTTCTAATATATCGTTTACAAATTAAAATACTGGCTGAATTGGGCGCGAAAAATAAATCAGAAGCCATCTATCATTAAAACACATTATAATAGTAGTTTATGCCATGGTCATATAATAGGGGTTATTAAAACACGAGCGTGGGTTTATCACATGAAGCGAAGCCGAATGTGATAATATTAACACGCGAGTGTTTTAATATCTAATTATATGCTGTTGCATACACTATTTTATCTTCACCCACACACTTGAAATAAAATAAAAGTGGAAAAGGAAAAATTATGCAGTATGGCGGGCAATTTAGATTCTCATTGCACCACGACTGTCAATGTCAATGAAAGCATAAGCGCCAATAAATTAAAAAGTAAAAGTGTGCTATAAAAATTAAAAAGTTATTTTATGATAAAGTTGTTTGAAAATCGAAGGAAAATGTTGCACTGTAATGGTTTTTTTTTTAAATTTTACCTATCCACGAATATAAAGTACGTGTTTATGCAAAATTTTTTGAATTCATATTTGGAACATTACGCTGTGAGTGTAGATAAAAATACTTTATACCATTCCCCCTCTAAAAAGCTTATTTTATTCACTGAAAACAGTGAATAAAAAGCACTTTTAATCACTGTTTTGGAGTTTGAATTTGGAACACACCAATGTATTAGCCGTCCATCTCAATGCTATGTAACCTCCTTGCGCAAAAAATACTCGCTACAAACTTCTTGTGCAGAGAATATTCGACTTTCAAACTCCTTCGATTTTAATTTTGAGTTTTTTTTTTATATTTAGGATTTTAATAGTGATTTTGATTTTAGTCTAGGATATTTATTGAATACTTATTTGGATTTTAATTCTAATATTAATTGCAATGGTGTTTAATTAACTATAATTATTTAAAGTAACGGAGGTGGTCACTGGCCCCTGAAACACAGGTAACAGCACCTAGCTCAGGGGTCAGGTTTTCACATTTTTTGTAAATTTTGAAGGTAATAAACAATGATATTCAAATAAACAGATACGTTATACACTCACAAAACAATTGAAAGAAGTGTTCCGCGCAGCAGCTGCAGCACATATGCACACTTTTCATTCATCTGACATTTCCCTACAAGTCGAAAGAGATGGCTTGATAAAACCAACAAGAAAAAAAGAGACAGCTAGTGTTTGTCACTTGCGTGTGAATGTAAACAAACATTATTCTGACCACCAATGTTTTTTTCCTTTTTGTAACCTCCAATTATCAGAATATTAGACAAAGAAATTGAAATAAATTAGTAAATTGAGGTGTATTGCGTACTTATATATGGTATGAGATCCCTTCTATTTTATGTAATTTGGTATTATAATTAGTGTACTTTCTAAATATACAAGATGGCATTTTTTTAATTTTGATTTTGTTTCAACAAAGCGTATCGCTCTTCGCCATGCGTGACATAAACTAAAGACTAAAGGATACAATTGTCTACTATTCGAGTCTTCACAATGCGCGCGCTTATAACATATCTGTTTATTTGAATATCATTGGTAATAAACCATTTATTTATTACTCGTAATATTCCTTGTGCAAGCAAAAAGCAAGATCTAAGCGAGAACGCTTAGATCTTGCTTTTTCTCGATGTCATGGTATAAAATATAGTATGCAACTCTTGA
Source organism: Orthosia gothica (assembly GCA_949775005.1). NCBI lineage: Eukaryota > Metazoa > Arthropoda > Insecta > Lepidoptera > Noctuidae > Orthosia > Orthosia gothica. The sequence continues at coordinate 10,580,950 of OX459046.1, read as the reverse complement.
ATAAAACGGATTTATATCGAGGGCCATGAATCACTCGCGTCGCTCATGATTCTAACACTTGAATCACTCGCTATGCTCGTGATTCAATCATCATGAATCACTCCTTAAGGTCGTGATTCAGTCGTTAGAATCCTTCACTTGCTCGTGATTCATCTATGGCCCTCGCTTTAAATCCGTCTTTTATTCACTAGTTGCATAATATACTATTGTTCTGCTGCTAATAGCCAGCTTTAACATTTTAGGTATGGATAATACTTTATAATATAAAAAGTTTGTATTTCACCAAAAAAATAAAATAAGCGATCATAATGAAAAATAACGGGTTGGTCAAAAATTGGGAGGCGAAGACAGAATATTGGGAAACTCATGCTTTGGAAAAAGAGACAAGAGAGGTGAAACTCTACTTCAGTTCTGCTGGGCAAATAATCTTTTCGTTATCAATAGCCTATTCAAAAAGAAAAGCAGCAAAATTTGGACATGGCTTTCTCCAAATAAAAATAAAAGCCAGATAGACTATATACTGTCAAATCTAAAAAATAAAATTACTAACATTGAAGTGATCAGCAATCTGTCGTTCCTGAGCGACCACCGACTTGTGAGAAGTACTCTATTGTTAACCAACACCAAAAAATCGAGAGCCACATATAAAAGTAACAAATCTTCACTAAAAACTATAGATGAGCAAGAAAAGTACACTGAAGCTTTAAAGTTAAACATTTTGAACATAAAACTAGAAGAAAATGATGATGTAGAAACGTACTATGAAAAAATTAAGCAAGCAATCGATAAAAGTTTAAAGTCTATACGTAATAACAACACACAAACAAAACGACACTACGTTATCTCAGACAGAACAAGAAATCTCATTACAAGAAGAAACGAATTAATAAACAAAGCAAAATTAACATCAGAAGAGAAAAATGAGAAATGTTATTTATATAAAAACATCCATAAAATTATAAGAAAAGAATATCAAGACTACAGACTAACAATAATTGAAAAATATCTGAAGAAGTCAGGCAGTGTGAAAAAAGGTATGAAAGATTTAACAACATCTAAGAAATGGATTCCTTGCTTGAAAAAGAACTCCACCTGTAACAGAGAAACGTTCTCTAGGCCTGGAATAATAAAAGCCGCCACTGAATTTTATAGGGATCTCTACACTTGCAAAATGCCGTCGAGTATAGAGACTCTACCTCTACAGAGAGTTGATACTACAATACAAAGATTCTCTGCTCAAGAAATTTTGGTCAAGATAAAGTCTTTAAAGAAGGAAAAGAGCAACGGTCCAGACGGTATACCAAACGAAGCCATTTCAACTCTCCTAGTGCAACCTTTGACCACCATGTTCAATAAAATACTAGACGACAGAAAAATTCCTACTGAATGGGCGAAATCAGACATAGTGCTGATCTACAAGAAAGGAAACCCTGCCGACATAAGTAACTACCGACCAATCAGCCTACAATCAAATCTCTACAAGCTATTTGCTTCATGCCTCGAGAAACGCCTTGCGAAATATACCGAAGAACACCAGCCAGTGGAGCAAGCGGGATTTAGAAGTACGTATTCAACTATAGACCACATCCACTCATTAGAACTAATTATAGAGAAATACGAGGAAATGAAACGCCCACTCTACCTAGCGTTCATCGACTATGCTAAAGCATTTGACTCTATATCCCATACCAGCATGTGGAGAGCCTTACAGGAATGTGATGTACCATCGGAAACTGTAGAGCTCATACAAGACATATATAAGAAAAGCACAAGTAGAGTAATATTAGATAAAACAGGCACGAAAATTGATGTATGTAGAGGCGTTCGTCAAGGTGACCCCCTCTCTCCCAGAATATTTATTACCGTTCTACAAATCAGCATCATGAAAACATTAAAGTGGAAAAACAAAGGTATAGACATCAACGGTCAGTTTCTAAGTAATCTCAGATTCGCCGATGACATCATACTCTTCGCAGAAAATTCATCGCAATTGGAGTCAATGGTGAATGAAATTAATTGTGTCAGCAATGAAATTGGTTTGGAACTAAACACATTGAAAACCAAAATTATGACAAACAGCATTAAGGCACCCATACACATTAACAATGTCTTACTAGAATATGTCCAAGAGTACACGTATCTAGGCAAACAAGTGTCTTTTAAAAAGTCTAGACATCAAAATGAGTTACTGAGACGTGTAAACATGGCGTGGAATAAATTTTGGAGCATGAAAGAAATTCTAAAGTCCAATATTTCAATGAAGCTGAAGAAAATTGTGTTGGACTCTTGTATCCTACCTTCTCTCACCTATGCATCCCAAACATGGATTTTCAATAAACAAACCAGGAACAAAATATTAACAACACAAAGAGCCATGGAACGGAGCATTCTTAATCTAAAATTGATACACAAAAAGAGAAGCACAGATATAAGAAAAACAACAAAGTTGATTGATGCTCTGGAACATTGCAAAAGACTGAAATGGAAGTGGACCGGCCATATTGCACGTATGAACGAAGACAGGTGGGCCAAGAAGATTACTCTGTGGAAGGGACCTGTTGGCAAGAGAACCAGAGGCAGGCCAGCGGAGAGATGGCTTGATGAAATTTTGAAAGCAGCGGGCAAAGATTGGACTGAAAAAGCGAGGGACAGAACTACATGGAGAAAAATGGAGGAGGCCTATACTCTAAGAGGTCCTTAATAAATAAATAAAGTAAAATCAAGAAAGAAATATAATTGTTGAATTGAACTGTAAAATAGTGGTATTTAAATTGAATAAATTTATAATAATAGTAATTTAATTTAATAATTGTAATTGTATTGAATAATTGTAAAATAATGAAATTGCATGGAATAGTTATATAGTAATAATATTTTAATTTAATAATTGTATTGTAACAGTAAATGAATTGAACAACTAGATATTAATAATAATGATTGAATTGAATAATTACATAATAGTAGCGGACAATTGAACAATGGTATAATTTCTTAAAGAATTAATTTATTTGATTTTACTAATATGCATGCTCATAAATAATATCATTGTAAATTGAATTTTATTAAGGAAATAAAAGGCTTTTTTATTTTATTATTATTATTTATAATGAAAAATAATACGATCAGAGCAATGATCAGAGAGAAAAGCTGACTTTGTATGTAGGCTACATTTTATAAACTTGTTATCAATGCAGAATCATTGCGTTTCTGGATTTGCAAGTCGTAAACGAGTTCGCCATAAATATTTTGGTAAACAAGCCTTTCTTTTTGGGTGTCGCCAACTTTCTAAAGAACGGAATTCTGCATTTACGACAAAGTGGTGCTAATAACATTGTCGGCGCCGGCTTGCCATGTTGAATAACTCAAGAAAATGTCAAGTGCGAATCCTACTTCCGATGCAAAGGATTCCTTTTTTTCGTACCTTATTAGGCCCAAGATGGAAACTTTTTGAACAGGGCTCTTTTTGAGTCTATGAAGGTCATGATTATTTTTAATTATTGTTATGAAAAACGCATAATATAAAAGTAGGTTCTCTGCTCTGATCACTTATGAACGAATTTAATTTTATAAAATAAAAAAGACTAATTTATTAATTGCGTTTAATCTATACCAATCCAAAAATCTTTCCTCTTTATAATAAAGAGGAAAGATTTTTTTGTTTGTTTGTTTGTACCGAATAGGCTCCGAAATTACTGGACCGATTTCAAAAATTCTTTCACCGGTGACATAGGCTACTTTTTAACCCCCGCCGGAAAAAGAGGGGTGTTATAAGTTTCACGTGTGTTGCTGTGTATCTGTGTGTCTGTGTATCTGCTGTGTGTCTGGCTGTGGCATCATAGCGCCTAAACGGGTGAACCGATTTTGGTTTAGTTTTTTTTGTTTGAAAGGTGATTTTGTCGAGAGTGTTCTTAGCTATGTTTGAATTAAATCGGTTCAGTCGTTCAAAAGTTATGGGCGTTTAACTGTTTGAATCGGGGTGTTTTCGCAAGATAAATGTATCGGGGGTTTCTTAAATTTTGAAATTTTACTTGTTATCCCTTTATTCCTACGGGAACGGGAAAAACGCGAGGCGTCCGCTAGTAGGTATTATGTAAAGCGATTAGTTATCTATTTTACCTATGTAAGTTATGTAAGAGAAGATTTTTAACAGTTCAAATAGTAACGACCTGAACTGAACAAAAAAATAACTTTGTTTGTTTGTTTTACATAATTGAAGTTTTTGACGATTTCCAGTCAAACTGGATGTGGCGGTTTATGCCTAATACCTTCCTACTATTAATCATTAACCTAAGGATTAAATCTGTTCGAAGCTACGTAAAAAACAAAATAACTCGGATTTGGAGGAAAATATTAGAAAACCCAGACGTCATACAGATTTAATAACCGGTGTTGTAAGCAAATAAAAAACGGTTACCGAAAACGTGGATGATCGGTAACGTTATGCAATACAGTACTTATGTAACAAAAGACTTGACTTAAATAAAGGCCTCAGTAGCCAGATCATTAAATAAAAAACACATTGTAGCCGTTGGGCATAGGGTTCGGGCCTCTGAGTAAAAGTCCTTGCTAAATTTACACTCTTTAATCACCAAAATACACGTACAGGAACATAAAAAACAAGATAAACATGAAATAACTATTCAAGGTCTAAACTATTAGAGGTCTAAGATGGCCGGCATGCTCTAAGCCGGCGCTTTACGAGCGCGGCCTGAAACACGTCGCGTGCACGTTTCGAGGGTAGACTTGGACTTAGACTGCCCTTTTACTGGTACCGCCAGAAACGTCTGCTCAACACAGTGCGCGGGAGTGATCGTGGCGCGTGATTGGTCGCCCACGCCAGTAGTGTCAACCTTACTCCTATTCCCGCGATCATCCGATTGGATGTGTCTATCAGTGGGGCCAACACTAACATTATCTCTATTGTCGTGGGGTTGCCGCGCTACAACATTTATTTATTTCATTACAATTGCTTCCTGTACTCACAGTTAGCAACAAAGCGGCAAGTCAACAACATAACACTTATTAATTAAAAACTACACTATTTTGCATATGTACATAATCTGTAGTCGTAACGGTTAGTCGACTCTTCACGTGACCAGAGGACTGGGCTTTTCCTTGGCCAGAGAATCAGCATTGCCATCCAACGTGGCAATGCTGCCAGCGTTCTGGGCACTTTTCACGTTGACAGCGATATGGACGAATTTTATAACGCCCTATGACCCCTGCCCTTTTATTATCATACTTTAATATTCATACGAGTTCGTAGTTTTATTTTATTTTCATTTATATGCATGTAGTTATTGTTAATTAAGTATTTTATGCTATGTACATTTTAATTGAGACAATTGAATATAGTATCTTTAATACATAGGTATTATAAGAGGGGTAGTCAGAGAGCGCTATAATTAAACATAGAAATAACTTTATATTTGATATATTTAGTAAGAATTTACAATATGCCTGCCTTTAGGCGGCTTCAATCCAATTCTCTGACACATTCAAACTTAACAAAAAACATCTACAGCTATCTGTTCGAAATTCATACATCTTTCAAGTAATAATTGTTGCCAGTATTTTAATAGGCAAGTAGGTTGCCTTCTCAATTGGTGAGTCCTCACAGTATCTACATACTAAGCACAACAGTTGAAAGGCTAATATGAAACATAATCTATCATTATGATCAAAACATGAACAATTAATTTGTCTCTTGTTTATGTGATATCATAAGTCAAAAACAATTGAGATAAATTGAGGCAAATATTTATTGAGATCATAATTATTTTGGCTTGAGAATCAGCGGCATCCAGGCATATCAGCGGTCAGAAATATCAATAGGCCTATACCAGGAATCCAGGATTATAATAAATTGAATTCATGGTACGCATTTCCGCAGTTTCTACGAATCCGTGCGGATCTCTGATAATGATAATTTTCGTACCACTTGCTCAAAAAAGTGACATTCTATGCCACAAAAAGCGAACATAACAATAGTCATTTTTAATCTGTTAAAAACAGGGAAAGAAAATTGTACTGAATTTCATTCATCCTCTAGGGGGAGAATGTGATTTAAATTTGGAATACTTACCGAAATTTATACTGAACTACATCTGTGTTTACACCGTTGAGTTTATAAAGAAATAAAGATGTATAATGTTATATAAAGCATTATACATCTTTTTGAAAAAAGAATACGCATTTATTATGCAGTTATGATTATTAAATAAAATTACGAAAACCGACGAGGCCGTATGAGCTTGATGCCTTTGCTTTTCCGACAAAAAATATTAGTCTAGGAATTTGCCGCGTTTTTTTCTTCAAATACATAAACGTTAAGTTTATTTTATTTTTAATAAATGCTCATCTCAATTTTTTATTGTGTTAATTTTTTCGTTCAAATGGTACGAAAAGTAGAGTATTTTCCTCGGTGATAAAGCTGTCTTAGTCTTGGGTGAACTTAAATCCCTCGCTACACTCAGGACTCGTCTTAAATCCCTCGCTTCGCTCGTGATTTAAGTTTTTAACACCCTCGCTACGCTCGGGAGTAAACCTCGAGTCCTTCGTTACGCTCGCGATTTAAATCGTCACCCGCGACAGAAGACACTGCTTTATCCCCTTGGTTAATAATCTACTATTCTCGCTTCTGAGTGAAAGTAAGCACTTAATTCTACAAATGTTATCAGGACCATTGATCGAACTGACACGCTTTGTTGTATTTCATTTATTCCTTAATAGTAAGTAGGTTCTTCTATTAATCGATTTCATAATCTTCATCTGCAACCCGACTTCACCAATAGTTGAGCATATATCACTCTCTTATTGTGCCATTCCCCACGTTCTTGTGTCGACCTAACCCAAGTTCTACTCACGAAAATTTAAAATATAAATACCTCTGACACAAAACCTCTAAAAAGCAAAAAATAAGCCTCGTACTCGCGTCGGGGAACCGCCAACGTGTACAGCAGTTTATTTTATTTATATTAATATCAAAATATTTATTTGGTTCGCCGACGCGAGTACGAAGCTTATTTTTCTTTTTAGAGGTTTTGTGTCAGGGGTTTCTTAAATTTTAAATGAAATATTTATTTCATGCTTTTTAAACTAGGTACATATAATGTACCTAGTAGTAGACATGCTTCAATCGACAATCTATCGAAACGCGTAATTGTGAAACGATATCTTGCGAAAACACCCAGATTCAAAAATTAAAAAGGTGATAACTTTTGAACGGCTGAACCGGTTTTAATCAAACATAGACAAAACAAAACTTAATCAAAATTGGTTCATCCCTTTAGGAGCTATGATGAAACAGACAGACACACAGAAACACACGTCAAACTTATGCACCCCTCTTTTTCCGTCGGGGGTTAAAAACAACGTTCTCTGCCCATCTCACTGCTGGATGATCAAAACTTCCAGGCCTTGGACGCCACTCAGTCACAGCCTTACTCCACCTTGATTGTTTTACCAGCACCTGACACGTTTATATTTATAGACGTAGTTAAAGACCGTTTTCTCTTTCCACTTCTTCGCTCTTAGCACTGTGTGTAATAAATTAGTTTAGAATTATTTATTGATTAAAAAAACTTTTTTTAAGACAAACTTTTTTCGTATTCTTCTCAGCAAACCCTTTCATTTGATACCCGTAACATGGCAGTGCACAAAAAATAACTAATCCACCATCTTGGGCCGTACGCCATATTGGATTTAGAATGACGTCACCGTCACGCTAACCATGCATTGTCATCCAAACTAAACGTATATGCAAAATTTCATCTTAATCGGTGGAGGATAACTGCTTTAAAATTCACTTGCAAGATTTGACCCGAACACACTTACATACATAAATTCATACAAACATACATACATACATTGCAAGTTAATTAAAAGCTTGTAAAAATAGAGCCTTCAGGTTTTCATAAATTAATCGCTACTTTGGATTAGGATTAAGTTTAGCGCCTGCTAAGCAAAATGTTTGACAAAATTCACCATGATTAACAGGCGCTTAACTGTTCAGAGATTTGTATGAATGATACTCGTTCTCTTTGGTGTACAGAATACTACTGGTGCATCTCTTAATAACGATCGATCGATAGCATGTTAATCAGCGAAGTACGTTGATGACAAGGTTGAGTCGATGTCATCGATAGTTCGCACTGAAATTAAAAACGAAAAGAAAAGACCGGGCCATTTACATTTTTTGTCATGTATCAAGTTCATTGTTTCATGATTCTTGAATTTATTAAGGCGTATTAATTCCCCAATGTAAACGCGGTACTGGCCGTGCACCCGCTCGGTGCCAGAATATCAATATTGGACCTCCTTTTGGACAGTTTTTTTGCAAAATATTTTCGGATTTAGGTTAAGAAGAAATTCTAACCATTAAATTTTCTGTGTAAAAATATTTGAAACATCGAAGACGTTTTGGAGGAGTAATAACAAAAAGCGAATAAATATCGTGTCATTAATATTTTGTTTTAAAACTAAAGTATTAGTCATATGAAAAAAAAAACACAAATTAACAAAAAAAATGCCAACTAACAATGATATTCAAATAAACAGATATGTTATAAGCGCGCGCATTGTGAAGACTCGAATAGTAGACAATTGTATGATTTAGTCTTTAGTTTATGTCACGCATGGCGAAGAGCGATATGCTTTGTTGAAAAAAAAACAAAATTAAAAAAATGACAACCGTGTGAATTTAGAAAGTGTACCAATTATAATACCAAATTACATAAAACAGAAGGGATCTCATACCATATGTAAATACGCAATACACCTCAATTTACTAATTTATTTCATTTTTTTTTCCTAATTTTCTGATATTTGGAGGTTACAAAAAGAAAAAAACATTGGTTGTCAGAATAATGTTTGTTTACATTCACACGCAAGTGACAAACACTAGCTGTCTCTTTTTTTCTTGTTTGTTTTATCAAGCCATCCCTTTCGACATTGTAGTGAAATGTCAGATGAATGAAAAGTGTGTATGTGTGCTGCCGCTGCTGCGCGGTACACTTTTTTCAATTGTTTTGTGAGTGTATAACGTATCTGTTTATTTGAATATCATTGCCAACTAATTAACGAACTGAAAAGCAAAAAATAAAAAAATCGTTTGGTCTAGCATTTTGAGTTGGCGCCTAACAAACATGCAGATTGCTTGCTTGCGTTAACATACCTTAAGCGTAGAATGATTGAAGCTAGGTTGATCGTCAGTAACCTAACATGAAGGAGATGACGGGAGTCCTCCCGTCATCCCCTTTGAACCTAAACTATTCGTGTCGGGGTGCCACAAGTTTCCGAGCTGGCTTCGCTCGCTCTTGAACTAATTCGTTGAAATTAGTGGCACCGCTTACAAATATTATTTTATGCTAACCGATTCTCTAGTTGCCCACCCCCCCCCCCCCCCCACCTCCCGCGCGGGCCGACTGGTAGGTAGTTATTTTCATTCAAATTGAGAGTTACAAAAGATATTCTATAACCAATAGTAGAAATGTGCTGGTTTCTAAAGAGCTACAATAATTATTTTAGTAGAACATATGCTTTTAGTTTTTTTTTAGGCAGTTTAGTATGTTTTTTGGAAATTATTTTATTATTTGAAAGTCGAAGGCCTCCCAGTAGGTGGACCGATGACCTGGTTAAGGTTGCGGGAAGGAGCTGGATGCGAGACGCACGGGATCGGTCAATGTGGTGACGCCTGGGTGAAGCCTACGTCCAGCAGTGGACATCTTTCGGCTAAAATGATGATGATGATGATTTGAAAGTACCTACAGATTATTTTTGTAATAAACATATATTTTTTTATTATTGTAATATGTATTTTGTTTGTTTGTGTAATTTGAATAAGCTCATGTTTGTTTGTTAAATGCAACATATTTTGTCGGATAATTTTGTATTTTACTTTTTTGGTAATTAATTTTAACACAACTTAGTATTACATTCAACCATAGATTGGAAGTTAATTTGTTTTTCGAAAACTTTATTATTTGCCTTTAGAAAGTAACTGGTTTGCAGCACTAAAGCGGAGTATGGGCCTTAAGTAGTTAGTAAGGACGGGACGCGCGGACGGTACTTACTTGGAATATCATTATTAAAACAGTTATATTAATGACAGTGGGAACTAAAAAAAGGGGAAACAACAGCTCCATGAAAGATGATGGATGTTCTTCCAATATTAAAATGACGGTATTGATTTATGGCACAATAATACAAGGGCGCTCACTTTCAGTATGAAAAGCTTTCTACAAAGTAAGGGAACCCGCCTATTATAAAACAAAATACGCCAGCCAAGGCAAAAGACGCAACTCTTTCGTCTTACGAAAGGCGCTGCAATGGGATGCTCCCATTTCCATGTACCAGACCACCTTAAAATGTGGGGGGGACCTGTCGAAACATCCATACTAGCCTAATTTATGTAAATACATGCGGGTTCCGTACGACTGGCCGCGGACAATAGGCTTCCTCGTCTAAGTGTTTTCAAAGCGGTGCGCAAACGCAACAGTGATTTAGCGATAGATAATCAGCTGAGATTGGCTCGGGACAATCTTTTTTGACGTTAGATATGTTGGTACTCTATCTGGTATTTGTATGGATCTCAGCAGTACCTATGGAACACACCGCACTATGTTTTAATCTATTTGAAGTATGTTACTAGTGTCACTTTTATTTTTTTATGAATGTTTTCCTTTTTCTATTTAAATAATTGAATTGTGATTTTGTGTGTTGTGCTGTGTATTTAGTGTGCACTAAATAAAAGCTTTATATATCTATCATATCTTCACCTGCAGCCGTATTGCGTAAGTGCGCAAAGAGTTTGAACGCTTCTCCTCCACCTGGGAACCGAGAGGAAGATCTCACAGCCCACCCACCACACTTCAGCTAAAGTCACAATTTCGGTGAACTACCATCAACTTCCTGCCCTTGTCCCATGTTGCTTGGGGTCGGCGCAGGTGAACTACCAAACATTCAAAAAACTTAAATTGGTTTCTGTGAATCAGCATCATTACATCTTGAATCTTACCATATTGTACGAAAGATTTCTCTCGTAAAAAAATCGAAAAGGAAATAACAAATTAACGAATCATTTAATGAGAAAGATTGAGGGTATTTAAGTACAGAATAAACATTTCTCAAAACTGATCTCCCATATATAAGGACAATGGACACTGATTTGGAATAAATTGTCAAAAAGGTGTGATTCTTTTTCAACTTTTTTTAATTGCCACTTCCGCCGAAAATGCTTTCTGAAGTTCCAATACCCAGAAAAAGGAGAAATCTTTATTTATTGACCTTTTTTATTGGTATTGAAATAACCAGCTTATTATTTTTGGCAAAGAGACGTTTATTATAATTTTAATTAGTTTCTTCATTTCAAAACGATAAAAAGGGTGGCGAAAAAGTCATCACTGTATCGGAAGATGCTATAATTTTTACAAATGGCGGTAAATATAAATTCTACTTTGACATTTGTGAAGTCAACAAACCTAAAATATAGCTGGTGATGACCTCCAAGCTCGCGTTACCTACTTCAAACCATCCTGAATCTCGACCACGAGGGAGACAACTTTTCCATCTCTGTAAATACGTGAATAAGCAAAATTATCGCTTCTGGGGCACTGAATATCCGCGTAACACCCACGAAGAGCCATTTCACCTGCTCAAAGTACCTAACTGCATGATGTGCTGTTTACGACGGAATCGCTACATAACGACTTTCTCTTTCCTTAATTGGACGAATCGGGACTAGAGACCATTTGGATCCAACAGGGAAGAGCAACGGCGCGTACTGCACGAGCTACAACTGAAATTCTAATGAAAGGACTAATGCAGCCCATACTTGCACTGGCCGTCTAGATCGCCTGATTTAACCGTTTCTGAATTATTTTTGTGGGGTTTTTGAAGTCATGAATCTATGCCAACAAGCCTCAAACTCTTGAAGCCCTCAGTGATAATATGCGCCGGAAGTTCAGCCAAGAGTGATGAAAATTTTATTCGTATAGCATAGTATTAATTTGTAAAGTTATGTCTAACACGGACAAAAAAACGACAATTGCACCAAAACCGCTGGGCATATTTTAATGACACATTCACCATCTCTAAGACAATTAAATTATATAAATTTTAATCTACGGCTTTTTTAAAGTCATAGAATAATAAGGCAAGTACAAAAAACTACAGAATTTTAGGTAGCGCGGGTGAGAAACGAGTACCTACGCGTTTTGTTCCCTCAAGGTCGTTGGCGACTGTTGCCGTTTTAATAGAAAAAAACTAAGATATCAAATAAACATAATCTAAAATAAGAAACAAAGTTTGTCATTAAAAAAATCCAAAATCTAGCCAAAGACAATCGGTTAATAACTCTTGCGCCCACCTGTTTAGAGGTATAAATATAGCATTTTTGCTATGACCTTGCAAAGCAGCCTTTAAAAATAAAATGCTGTTAACCTAAAACAGCATGTTTTTTTTTTAAAGGCTGCTGAACTTAAGGCCTGTGGGACTTAAATATTACCAGGCTTATTCCAAACTTGTTGCAATTCTTGTCATTAAATTCATATGGCTGGCGGAACAGCTTATTTCCTTCCCTTCATCCATTTAACGATTTTCCAACATCACACGTGTGAGAGATGGGATGACCTATTTTTCGATAGAAAACGAGAAAATTTATATCCTGAGCAGGGAAATAAGAAAAAACCCAGAAATCAATTTCATTCACACGAATTTCCTACGATATTCTTAAAAAAGTTCTAAAAGGCACCCTTAAAAATAACCCGTTTTCCAGAAGTGCGCCAAAGCCAAAGAAATTGTCTCGATAGCCGCATGCGCAGCTTTACCTTATAACAACTGCGGTTCTCTCGCGCGGATCACAACAACACGATCGCCACTCGCGCGCGCACGCCTCCCCACACGATTGAGATTCGCGCCATTTTCCGCCGACATTTGACATGTGAATGAGTTTTATTTATAGTCTATGGTAAAATTACTTTTAAAAATGCGTGCAGTGTTGTTTATGTGTGTTTTTGTGTATGGTGTGGTGGGACAAGATGTTAATGACATGAGTAGCATGCCTAAATACGACGCAAGGTATGATTATTTGGACGTTGACGCGATTTTCACTAATAAGAGACTAGTAAGGGCATATGTGGATTGTTTGATCAATTCTGTCCGGTGCACGCCTGAAGGAAAAGCGCTGAAAAGTAAGTTGACATTTTCGTATTTCAAAAGTATGAGTTAAGTAGATGATTTATAGGTCCTTAATTTAGTCAAGAAACATATTGTTAAGTAAGTAAAAAATAATTTGCAGTGCTTACTGATTTTAATTAAAGTTAATGATCCTGTCATGCAAGCTGTCATGTTTAGCATGACATTTCCATTAACTTTTGAATAAAATAGTGCATCTCCTTCAGTACAAGTGAGTGAATCACCTTAACATTATGCGAAAGGTCGATCAAATGAATTTATAGTCAGAATTATTAATTTAGTAATTACAAGGTGAAATTCGCAATTTTAGTGCGAAACGAACAAAACGAGACAAACGATGTTCTTAGGAAAAAAACTAGAAGGTTGAAGTTTGTTTCATATGATTTAAATTGCTCTAATTTAATTTATGATCTAGAAAAAATTAAAGCATTAAAAATTTGCTAAGCGTATTTGTTCAGTGAGCAAATTTTCATTGTTCCACGGGGATCTAGCATTTCAGGATTATTTACTTACAAACAAATAGACTTAATTAATCTTCCAAAATTAACTAACTTTTTGCCGCAGTTTCGACCCCGCGGCATATCCCGTAACAACTATAGCTTTCACTCAGCGTTCAGACAAATAATTTGCATTATTTCACTCAGCGGTCAGACAAATAATTTTTGTTATCGGATCAGTAATTTAGCACGTATACTTCCTTATTTTTTACAAGTATTTATAAAACAAACAAAACATTTTATCTATTCATAAAATTAATTTAGACAGGTATTACAGTAATAACAATCTCCCTATTAACAAAAAACGCCGGTTTTTACGTCATAGAGCTTGACCTCCGATTATATCATAAGATACAAGAAACTGATGGTAGGTAATAGGGCTCTTTATTGTGTTAACCTATTTACTCGTATCTACACGCTAATGAGCAAGTAGAATACATTATAGAACAAAGAACAGTATTAAACGTATCACCAACAATCTTAGGTACTTCAATAAGGTATGTAGTAGTTCTTTTTTCTTGTTGGCGTACGGGTCATTGTCCTTTATTATGATGAACTTTCAATCAAATTGTTTCGGTAGTGCTACCTGTAATATCACAAAAGCTTTCACGAGCTTTTCCGCCCTTCAAATCTCATTTATTGCACACAATGCAATTCCATATATTAAACCGATACATCTGCTATAACTAATGATATAATTAAAACTGATTTGCAAGAATAGAAATATTCGGTTGCTGATAGACGGAAGATCACCTCAAAGTGATTACGAGCGTAGGAGCTGCCCTTTCGACGTCATTATGAGCTGACCGCGTCTTTAAACTTGAGCAGATTCTTCTTATACTTGTTGTCACCTGTCAAGATTTTGGTAGCTTCATACAATTCCTTCAAGTTACTGGTATTTGCAGCTTGTTGAGCACGGTCAGCAATATCATAAGATACTGCCTCTTATCTTTCCGGGTGCTGCGATAGATTTCTTTGTGTTTCTGACAGTATTGCATTTTTAGGTCAGCTCGCATCTCTTTCGCTCTTCGTTCAGGCAAGGCCTTCTCTACCCCCAACAACTTGTACACTTGGTGATAGGTGCGGAACGCATGGAAATCTTCGAAGGACCATAGCTTGGTCCCGATAGGATTATTAGAGCTGCAGTTTGTTTTAAATTGTTGCAAAAATAAGTACGGAATTTCAATTTATCGAAAAACGCATAGTTTACGACGTTTATATTAAAAAAAGTCCCGAACCTTCGCAGTTTTTCGCGGGATTGTTCATACTCAAACGCTTTGCCTTGCCAAATACACTTACGCAATTAGGCTGCAGAACTACATCAGTCTTTGCGATTTTAAACATTTTTAGTTTCGATTTCAACTGGGCTAATCTGCATCTGCTACATTGTTGTTTCATCTACGTTCATACGCCGTTTATGAGTACTGCGCACATATAAAACATAACCAATAAACGCGTCATCAAGAGCGTCTGATTTGTCTACAAACATTTAACCTCCACAAATCCATAATTCATTCGACCAAATACTTGAAATACCTATGAAGTGGAGCATAAGTACCAGGTACCGGGTTACTAGTTCATCGGCGACAACTATTCTGTTTGTAATCCATTTCTATTGGCTTTAGCAATGTGCGTGGGAAGGTTACTGTCTAAACATAATAATCTACTTTTCTTAGTTCTCTATGGTATAGGTATGTCACCATGTTTGTTATAAGTAACGGTTTCAACACCAAAATACTCATTGTACCGTTGTTGGACAAATAGTTACGGTCTCGACTTATGAATCATCATCACCACTGTTTTCAAAATGGTGAAGAAAATGTCAAAAAACTGGCATATCTTAAGACGGTGTGTCTTAAGATATGCCAGTTTCACACTATCCATTAATGCGCAATGGGCCCATATTCAAGGTGGATTACTGCCTATCCTCTCATAGAGAGGAAGCCTGTGTGATAGGCTAGCTAGATATTATTTATACGTATGAAACATTTTTGTGACTGATTAAAAAATGAAGAACGTTTGATCAAAGCCTTTGGACATGAACAAGTCCTTTCAAGGTTTTTCCTTCCAAAGAACATTTCAGACATTAATCTGCATGATCCTCATTTGATCGATTTGACCAAGATTTTGTCTATACATACTTTTGAGACACTGACTTGTTCTTGTAGTATTTCTTCTCAAAAAATTTATAAATACATCACCGATATCATCTAGTATTTGACGTCTGTTTTAAAAAGATTAACAGAAATGAATCATTAATAGAACATCTTTAAATAAATCATGAATAAAACATCATTTTGGGACTCAACCAAAAGGCCAGAACGGGTCTTATAGAAAGTATATAGGTTTATTTAGCACATAGGGAGGAGTAGGTAAGTGTAAAATAGCACAGATAATATAATACTAGCATATAGATGCCTCATCTATACCAATATTATAAAAAGGAAAGATTTTTTTTGTTTGTTTGTTTGTTTGTACCGAATAGGCTCCGAAACTACGGGACCGATTTCAAAAATTCTTTCACCTTTGGGAAGCTACACTATGCCCGGGTGACATAGGCTACTTTATATCCCTGTATTCCCACGGGAACGGGAATTCCGCGGGTGAAACCGCGTCGCGTCCGCTAGTCCCATACAAAGAAACCGTGCCGACGTAACTAGCGTTTTTCCGTTAGTTAGCGTATGGTTCCGTTCTACGGCGATAGATAGATCACCATCTAATAATCAATCGATATCGATAGATAAATCAAATAATCAATACAGTACGTCGGGACAGTTTCTTTGTATGGGATGAGACATCACTGACAATGGTTAAAATACTTATACCTTTTATTTACCTAACAAAAATTCCTATTGGTATATCTTATTATATCATCTTACCTCTACTTTTGTTCATTACGTAACATAATATTCTCACAGCACACTGTCACTTCTCTGCCAGATAATGAATGAGATAACAGTGAAAGTTTCACACAAATCTGTCCAGTAATTTAAAACCGCACGTGCGAAACTGTCAACTGGTTTTTTTACTGTTATTGGCATTATACAAAAATATGAAAAGAAAATCCTTGAATGATGAATAGTTAATATTAAGTTGTCATCAACTATTAATAAGTTTGAAGCATATTGCACGCACGGTGGAATGTGTTGTACTGTTTATATGGAGAAAGCTAAAATTACTGTAGAGTAAAAACCGTGCATGCATTCGCATTTTGCATTTCACATTGCGTGTTAAGCTACAGTATTTTTAAATTAGCTGTCTCCATAAACTTAAAAATTAAGTACTATCATCACATTCCACCGTGCGTGGCACGCACGTGCGTTCTTTGTAACATCTCTACTCTAGTCTCTACGACTAGAGACGTAATAGAGGATTATACACACAGAGCCCTCCGAAAACTTTCTGACTCTAGGACTCTAATTATGGCTGTATTTCTAGAATCAAATAAAATCTCTTTAGAATTTTGTGACGATATGTTTTTGCACCAGAGTCTTCTGCATTTACTTTTCTTGCAATGTCTTTGTTTTTTTGTAAATATACTATGATTTTATAATTAAATAAGATGGCCATATTACACCCACTCCTACAAAGGTTGGAGACTCTACACTCGATGCTGTGGACGACTATGGCTACCTGGTACCAGTTGGGTAGAGCCAACTTCGAGAAAGAGGTCAATCCTCGAATCCAACTCGGCTGGGCAGCGTTCGAGAAGTTGCGCGGTATCTTCTCGTCCAACTTACCACAGCAGCAGTGTGTGTTGCCAGTGATAACCTATGGCACTGAGACGTGGTCGCTCACAATGGGCCCCATCAGAAAGCTTACAGTCAACCAAAGGGCAATGAAGAGGGCTATGCTCGGCGTTGCCTTGCATGATCGAAACAGAAATGTAGAGATACGCAAGAGAACCAGAGTTACCGACTAACCCGAAGAATTGCCAAACTTAAGTGGCAGTGGGCACGGTACATTGCTCGCAGAAGGGATGGCCGATAGGGCGGCAAAGTTCTGGATTGGTGACCGCGAACCGGAAGACGTTGGGTTGGAAGACCTCCCACCAGGTGGACCGATGGCCTGGTGATGGTTGCGTGGATCCGCTGGATGCGGGATCCCGGGACCGGTCAATATGGCGACGCTTGGGGAGGCCTATGTCCAGCAGTGGACGACTTTCGGCTTATATGATGATGATGATAGTTAAATGAGTAAGTGTGCTTTCGGTCAGGATGTCTTTCAGCAATTTGAAGTCTTCCAAAGACAGTGTTTATAATTTTTATCGCAAAGGGCGCTTTTTTCTAAGTAATACGGAAAACATATATTCTATCTAGGCAGACAGTATAGGCTCAGCGTGATCAACATTATTAATAGTTTATTATAATTTGTTACACACATATCACATGCGTTACAATAAAGTTTCCACTATTAATTGGCAGTTATTATAAATACTAATTAGGTGCAGTGGACGCACTTAATATGCACATAACATACATCCATGGCATCTTTCTGAAAGAAGCGTAGCTGTAGGTATAGCATTCTTTGGGCATCAGAGCCAATATTTTAGAAGACTGCCTCGTTGGTTTAATTAGTGTTACAAGCATGACGTCTAGGTCCGATTACTTGTCGGGAAAAGTAGTTTTGGATTTTCCATCGGGCATTTTGCTGTAGCACCAATTTTTCATTTTTTGGCGTTGGACGTCATCCAATGTCTTCTCCTGCTCTGGGAGCGGGAGAGCGTGTCAGACTTTTACTGACTAAAACCCACCCTTCTTCCCTCAGTTGCTTCGGCCACGGTAACTCTCTACTCTACTAACCGCCAAATGCGAATGTATGGTAACACACCCTTACCTAACCCATCAGGGAATCATAGACGTGATAATGTTTGATATAATATTTAAATATAGCAATAACAAATCTGTGGCAAAGTCGTTTAGGATATCGAAAATATTTCAAGAAATAATTGCCAGGGTGTTAAAGGATAACCAACAGAACCCATTTCCAGCATTTTTTGTATTTTGTCTGTTTATTTGTTTAGTTGTGCACACATTACGTAACATGTATGAAACCAATGTTGATAACTTTTCGGTTCACTCTGTCAAAAGTTAGATGAATTTAAAGTGTTCATGAAGTTAAATATCACAACAAACGCAATTCAGTTACTCGGACAGTTGAACTCCATATTCGATAGATGGCGTTGTGCATTTGAAGTCATTTTCTGAATGGCGGTGTGACCCTAGAAAAAAAGAATCTATGTCACTAGACCTAGGCCTGTAGTTATAACTCTAGTCTTACTATACCAGTAACCCACATTTAGTTTTATTTTTTTTTGATGAAAAAGGAGCCCCACGAGCCTAGTAAAACTGTTACAACTTAAAAAGTTCTTCTGTAAAACCTGAATGAAACAAATGATGGAAGGAATTTGGATAACTTAAAAAATGATGTAATTTATGCAGATATCTATAGAAACCACAAAGACGGAGTAAACAACTTTTTGCAAAGACACTTATTAAATAGACCTAATGGACACAAGGAATTAGCGATTAGACACACTAGAAGAAAATTACGAATCCTGCGAAACGTATCGTATTTTTACGATTGCGACGGAAGAAGACATTACATATCTTGTCTATTTGCGTGACACTGATGAAGTAATGGTAAGCAAAATATATTACTAGAACTGCAGATTATCTGCACAAATGAATCGCCTCTCATTTTCCAGCACTTGGGGTCGGGTCGGCTCGTTTTCTTTTTTTTCCATCTTCTCAGTCAACCATTCACCAACAAACCAATTAACATATTAGTTTTTTTGCAATTAGAAGTATTATAAGCCATCCTGCACTCTATGTAGGGCAGAGGCAGATTATAAAAAGTCATGTTCTCGTCTCATTTTTGCTCTACCTAAATATATTCTTAAGGCGCAGATAATAGTTGTATTTTTTTGGAAAAAAAATTATGTTACATTAGACCATTTCTTTAATAATTTGATCTAAGAAAATTTTAAGTTTTATTGGTGTATAACATAGTGTTATTAATTAGTAAATTTATACCGAATTTATACACACAAAAAAAACGACAATCGCACCAAAACCGCCAGGCGTATTTTAATAAAATTGTCACCATCTTAAACACAATTTAACTATCTTCATTTTGTTCTAAGGCTTTTTTTTAAGCTGTTGTGCGTTTTGTTCCTTCAAGGTCGTTGGCAACTGTCGGTCGTCGTCTTAAAGATGTCAGAGAACCTTATTTTATAGTTTCTTATCTGTTATATCAATTCATTAATACACATACAAAATCCTTTTAAAGAACCAAAAATATAAAGTCAATTTTGTACACCCTTTATATGTTGCAAGTACGTAGCAGACATCGTTTTCAATATATTAGACAATGAGTAAATTCCTAAGTTCTATTTCAGACATCAAAATAGAATACGTAGCCATTGCGAAAGGCTTAAAATACCGTGGACCGTAGGTACCTCATACGTATTCCATTGTTGAAAAATATTTCTATATTAGTTGGAATCGTGACCACGAGATAGCTTTAGACAATGGTCTCTTTAATGAGATAAAAGCAAATATATATGGTCCCAATTAAGATGAATTATATTGACGCACGGAACCGGTCAATGTGACGACACTTGGGAGAGGCCTATATTCAGTAGTGAACGTCGGCTGAAATGATAATATTGACAAAATAATGCCATGATTTTATAATTTACATGATTTTTCGTATTGGTCAGTGCACACGTAAATGATATCTTCTGAACATAATATGGGAAGTGAATATGAAATAAATATCAAGGTAGTTAGACTAAGGCCACTTAATTACCTATTTTCTACTTTTAGAGTTGCTACAAAAAAAAATGCTAATGTAGTGTCAGTTCAGTAGGCATTATACAAAAAAAAATTTTTCTTAATTTAAAAAAAAGCTAATAGGCTTGATATTTTTTACAAGTTTTCAATGACCTGTCTTAGGCAAAATTTTTGCCAGATACAGTTCTACAACATATTGGTATCGACCTTGATAATTAACAAAGTGATAACCGTGTTCAAATTAAAAACTAAAATTGGTATCGTAAATTCGTAACGACCAAATTAAACTAACGCCCACGTCATCGAAAAATAATAAAATTAAAAGTCTAAAAATACCTTCAAAAGTGCCTATTTCAAGAGTAACAACAATAAAAAAACGTAAAACCGGTATTTTATATTCGCGGGCCACACAGTGTGGTCCTACGTGACAGTTTTTGTAAGGATGTTCTAAATTCAAAACAATAATTTTTAAAGTGACAAGTTATAGGACGAAGGCATGAAACTAATACGTAAGTACTAGGTACTACTGTACCCACTGTAAGGCAAAGGTCTTTATGCCATCTTAGTTGTCAAAATTAATTAAAAAGAAACTCGATTCTTGTCTATGATATCTGCTTAGAAGCCAAGCTATTGATAAAAATGTGTGTAAGTATTCGTAATTATCTTATGTTGAACTAAAGCTGTTATGGTGGGAAGATTACAATCACCACTATATTAGATTTGTAATTAATTCACAAGAAACACGTTGTTTCACACAGTTTATACAAAAAATCATCTGCCTAGCCCTTTTTCCAATTAAGTTGGGGTCGGCTTCCAGTCTTACCGGATTCGGCTGAGTACCAGTGTTTTACATGGAGCTACTGCCTAGTTGACCTCCACAATCCAGTTACTGGGTAGTTACCACGATACCCCTTGGCAAGGCTGGTGTCAGATCACAGGCTTCTGATTACCCGTAAGAACTGTCAAAGATCTACAAATGACATCCGGGACCAACGGCTTGACGTGCTTTCCGAGGCACGGAAGAAACTCGGTATGTTGAAATGGTCACCCATCCACGGACCGACCTCGTCAAGCGTTGCTTAACCTTGAAGATCGTCCCGTTCGGCTGTTATTATTTAGCCACGAGCTCCTCTCAGTTTACGCAAACAATATGTTATTAATAAATTATTTATAAATCGCCGGGTAGGAAGATAGTTATATTATACCTATTTAATAACTGCTTTACAACTAACAAATAAACCCATAGTTAAAATATAAACCAAATAAAACAACCTAATATTAATACATTATTGGATAAATAAACAAACACATTAATCAAACCTATAATAGCTTTTCATTTGACACATTTATGTCATTGGAAGCCCGTATTTTTGTGAATATTGATAATAAATGCAAATGTAGGTAGGTGAAGCCTGTTATTAGTTGTGATAAAATTAAATACCCACCTTTTTAAAAATGCCATCGATATTACCCGCACGCGAACGACAACACATTTCACCTAGATAATAACATAACATAAAGTCTTTAGTCTCCGAAGGGTTAAGCAAAAGTGCACCTTAGTACACCCACATTGGATCAGTTATGTCACAGATAATATAATACTATACTCCATTTGAAATAACATTAAAAAAAAACAATCCCTTTTTACAGTCCAATCAACCAATTTTGAGTTCTATCCCGTGAAATATAAGGATGTCATAAAAAGCATCAAAACTAACTGTTTAATACAGCTGCCATTTGTCATATCACCAACGCAATAGAAGTCAAAATCGGTTAAACGGGCTGATAAATGGGCTTATTTAAGACGACGACTGTCGCCAACGACCTTGAGGGAACAAGAAACCCAAAATTTAGTAGATTTTTGTACTTTACTTATTATTCTTCGACTTTAAAAGAACCCTCAAATCAAAATGTGGATAATTAAATTGTCTTTGAGATGGTGTCGATTTTATTTTGGTGCGATTGTAGTGTTTTTGAAATTACTTTACAAATTAATTACACTATGTTATAAGAATAAAACTAAAAATTTTCTTAGTTCAAGTTATTAAGAAAATGGTCTTATGTAACATATATTTTTCAAAAAAATTACGATTAGCCGTTTAGACGTGATTCTCATTTTAAAATCAGCTAGTCAGGGGTATCTGCGCCTTAAATCTAATGTTATCTCAAATGGAGTTACATAGCATAGTTATGTTAAATCCCATGTAATACACAATCGGGCACAAATCCCAAACACTGGGCTTCTACGGAGCAATTCTAGATGGAAAAACCCAATAACATATTGCCCGATCCGGGCATCGAAGTCAGGACCTCATGCTAGGCAGTAGCGCTTGCGACCGACAGAACAATGACATTCGCACAGATAAAATTAATTATTGATATAAGTTGACACACTAATATTTTAAAGAGAAAAGTTTGTGTGTGTTTGTATATTTGTTATTTTTTCACGCTAAAACGGCTGGACGGATTTGGATAAAATTTGGCACGGAGATAGATTTTAGCCAGGAATTCTTTTTATCCCAGGAATATGTTCCCTTGAGATAACTTTTCACGCGGGTGAAGCCGTTGGCATAAGCTAGTCTTTTTTATATAATTAAATAATATTCAAAGACATAAATAATCGTCAATCACATCATCGCTAACCATCAGATGATATAAGTATAGCAGACTACAAAAAAAAAGTTTTGACACCAAAAAACCAATCCGTCTAAAAAAAGTGGGTTTAGAATTAAATTTTTAATACTGGTATTATACCTACCTCTGGAAAGCCCAGTAATTTTTCCGGAGCTATAATTAAGCTTTTTATTGATATATTTTTTGCAGATTCAATGATTTTACGAAGATAAATTTTAATGATGCCGTTAAAGTTTCCCAAGTACCTAGTCAAATTATAGGTTTTATATATGTTAATGAAAATAACATTACACATAACATCATGTCTGTTTTCTCTGAAGGGTAAGACAGGTCACCTTTGCTTAAGCTAATAGTAGCTACTCCAAGACTTCGGATGTTAGGTTTAAGTTCTATGTTATTATGCATTTTATAGGAGTCGAGCCGAGAAGCTCGTGGCTGAATAATAACAGCCGCACTGTCCGATCATCAAGGTTAAGCAACGCTTGACGAGGTCGGTCCGTGGATGGGTGACTATTTCAACATACCGAGTTTCCTCCGTGCTTCGGAAAGCACGTTGAGCCGTTGGTCCCGGCTGTCATTTGAAGATCTTTGACAGTTGTTACGGGTAGTCTGAAGCTTGAGATCTGACACCAGTCTTGCCAAGGGGTACCGTGTTACCCAGTTACTGGGTTGTGGAGGTCAGATAGGCAGTCGCTCCATGTAAAACACTGGTACTCAGCCGAATACGGTAAGATTGGGAGCCGATCCTAATATAGTTGGGAAAAGGCTAGGCAGATTGATAGGAGCCGAGCCTATTGTTAGCAACCAGGCACAGATCAGAGAGCAGTGGTGGCCCCGCGGTAACAGCCCCGACTTACGTGGCGTAGGTCGAGGGTTCGAACCCAGAAAGGCTCTTGATTTTGTATTTAATCACCACTGCTCTAAAAACGGTGAAGGGAAACATCCTCTGGAAACCGGCATGTCCTAGAACTATCAAATCGAAGACATGTGACAGCCACCAATCCGCTGGGCCCACGTGGTGGATTAAGGTCTATTCCCTCTCAGAGAGGCAGTCTGTGTTTCAGCAGTGGGAACATTAAAAGGCTGATGATGATGATAGGTATAAATCCAGACTTCGGATTACCAATACCCAATACATACTAATAAAAAAAAAATCTTTTTTTTTTCGACCATTGTTTTTTCGTATTCTTATCAGCAAATCCTTTCATTTGATACCCATATCATGACAGTGCATAAAAAATAACTAGTCCGCCATATTGGATTTCGAATGACGTCACTTAGCGAACCATGCATTGTCATCAAAACTAAATGTGTATGCAAAATTTCATCTTAATCGGTAGAGAATAACTGCTTTAAAATTGAGTTGCAAGATTTGACCCGAACATACATACATACATAGCAAGTTAAATAAAAGCTTGTAAAAAACTTACTTACTTGTACTTTACCCGATCTGGAAATCTGCACTCTTACTCAACTCGATCAAAGAGGTTGTAAAAATAAATAAAAATATTATTTTGCTTCATCACTGGTGATAAAGTGGTCAAACGCGACACGAAACTATCAATAATAATAGCTAATAAAAAAAAACATTTAAAATGGATTCTCAAACCAATGAAAGGAAAATTCCAACAAAATTGTTTGTTGGAATAAAGCAAATTGAATAAAACCTGTCTGATATATCACTTAGGCATTATTATTTTAATAGATCATCGTTATAAAAATAACTTCACAAAGCTACGGTTAAATTTGTCTGTTCGTCTATATTTAAAACAGCAGTTACAATTTTATTAAGCTTGGAATAAAAACTTCAGCAAAAAGTAGTCGTCTTCGGACGATTACGAGTATTTTGATTGATGTTAAACTGCTTCCTGTGTCTGTCTGTTATTTAATAATATACTACACGTGTAAATAATAATACACTACGTATTATGTCATAAAACTTTCTTTTTCACACATCTATGAAACTGAATCATGATCCTAATGATCCACACCCAGATAGGTACTGAAAATTTTCATTTTTCATCAAAATATATGCCAGCTGCACTCTGCAGCGGTCCTATCGAGAGCTTATTAGGTACTTTTCCCTACTTCCAAACTAGTGAACTATTTATTACCATGTCTGTCTAACCTTGTAGATCTAATTGCTGTGTAGCTGCTATGGACCAAGTGATTAATACAGCATTATTGATAATGCCCAGACAATTTGGAAAATGCCGAATATGAGTAGGCAATGTACTAAAACTATTGAAATAATTAAATTGACCGGGCTTTCTGAATAATGCCCGTGTCTTATTGAGCCGGGTAATAAAAATATTATTGTTTTTTTTAATTATTTTCATGTTGAAATTGATTTAATGTATTAATATAGAATAGGTAAGTACAATTACTATTTAAGCAACAAAGTCGACGGAGCCCCGCTATCTATCTATTATATCACATGAAGGAGATGACGGGAGCTAATTTCGCTCGCTCTGCTCGCTCACCCTCACTTCAGCTCCCGTCATTCCCTTCGCACGTTACCTAACCGTGTCGGGGTGCCCTGAGTTCCCGAGCTCGCTTCGCTCGCTCTTGGACCAAAATTATCGAATTGCCCAACTATTGCATAGCAATATGGCCAGACAATGTAGAAGTTTAAATCAGTATTCATTGACGATTGATGATCGATGAGAAGACTTGTTTCATAATGCCCGGGCATAGTGCACTGATTAATCAGTAGTGTAGTGTACCAGTTAACTTAAACATAGTGCACTTGGTCCAAGACATAGCTATTCTTTGAACTACAAAATAACTAGTTTGAGCTAATTGGCAGCCTGCACGCAAGAATGAAAAATATCCTCAAGTCCTGAGATTTAAAAGCTTAACTATACTTCATAAAAGATAGCTTGATCTCTACGACATATGTCAAACTGACGTATACGTTATTGTTAGCCTGTCAAGCGCTATTGTTACTGTATTGATACTGACAGCTGTCACAGAGATCAAGCTATCTTTTATGAAGTATAACTTACAAGTAGCTTAGTTTTAAGTAACTAGCTTGATGGTTGAGACCCTTGAAACAAAGCAACGCAAAAGTCTTTCATTAATACTTATACAAAAGGTTTGTAATGATTACTTGAAATGTTATCCGGTGGTCAAGGTTTACAAAACACAAAGTGTGCACTACACATAGCATAAGCACCACAACATCCTTGCGGTTTGCAACTGAATTCTTAATTTATGATTTCCTTAATGTAGTAGATATTAGTCGTAAAAACAGTCTGCTAGACGCTGAAGATTGAAAGGCCACATAAAACTATACAATAATAAACGAACGAAACCGGATTGCAAAGGCAAGAAAGTGCGAAATTTGAAAATCAAACAGTGACATACCATAGACACATACGCACCTAATTTTGAGCAAGTGAGCTGCCAAGCATGTGCGGCCTGCGGATTTCCGCAAAGTGAAATTAGTCCACCCGATTTAGCACCGTTTTCACAAGCTACCGCGCTCCTTGTTTTTTTTCCATTACGTACAAATAGCGTAGGAGACGTGACTGACGTGACTTCAAACAAATACGTATTTATAAACTTTTTAACCGACTTCAAATAAAGAGGGATTTTATGTATGTTCCCCGATTACTTAAAGACGCCTGGACCAATTTGGAAAAATCTTCTTTTGTTTGAAAGGGTATACTTCGCAGGTGGTCCCATAGTCCTCAGGTCAGGATCTGATGATGGGATCATGGAGAAATCGAAGAGACTCGTCAAATACTATAGGCATACTTATAGCGATTTTGGTATTTTCATCAACAATGCAATCATGTGCACTAAGAAAGTATCATTTGGTGAAGTGGAACTGATGAAGAAGACCACAGATGGCCACTGGAACTCCTTAATGCTAAGTATGTCACGGGTATAAGATATCCCGAATAGTAAAAACTAAATATGATGAAGTAAATACTTATAAATAAATGGAACTGATGAAAATGGTACCATCGAACTGTGCTGATGATGAAGCCGGCAGGTAGGCACTGGAACACTGAAATAAAAGAATGTATCCTAGTCGTGTTTGGGCTTATTGGAATCGTCATGAGATGTACTTTGGCTATAAACGATTTTCATGGTAGTAAAGGTACCGATTAAAACAAAAAAGAGATAAATAAAAAACTTTTTAACAAAAAACCAAACCGACTTCCAAAACAAAACACTTCAAAACAAAAAAATACTTTCTATGCCGAAGTCGGTGTCGATAAACGGCAAAAAAAATTTACCAAAGACACCAACTTCGAAAATATAATAAGAAGATTTTAGACAATATCACATTCCATTGCGTCTTCCAAATAATCCTTTGTTTACATTTCCACCAGTCATAAAGCGACCGTTGCATGACACACTTGTGCGTAAGGTCGTCTCCGACGTGTTACGCATGCGCGTCACGCCAGCCGAACATTGGAGCCGATCATTGATCGCAGGCGCATGTAAAATGTGTCATTAGATTAGTGCTGCTACCGGCTAAGGATGTTTATGGTAATCGCCTTAAACAGTACCGTAACAATACTTTCGCTTTCTGTTGAGGAATTTCGTGATTAATGATTTGTTTATTTTTGAGAGAGGCTTTTTTAAAAGACAAGGTTCTTCGTGTCGATGGTACAGTTACTTGTAGCCCAATACTTCGCCACTTCCACGATATTGTCGATTGCAGCTCATAGGTCGCCTTAACTGCATGTTTTGGGGCACAGAGAGCAGGAAAGTATGTGAGTCATGCGATGCAGTTTCGTATGTAGAGAATGTTTGGTATACTTCTCGCCAAACTTCTTGGCCGCTGTCAAGTTGGCTACAATCACTAACAACACTAACATATATCTATTTACCTGTATTGAACACAAACACATATCTATTTACCTGTATTGTAACCTCGTAAAAACTGATTCACATCCGTGCACTTCAACGTAAGGTTCAGTTGAAAACCAGCGTCAGGCAACTCCCAGTTGTCTGGCATTTTGCTGCACTGGACCTTTTTGGCGCAGCCGCGGGGCACACTATGTATGTAATTGTTTTTTTTAATTCTTTTTCCTTTAATTTGTACATTGTGTGTATCTGTGTGTGCCAAAGAAACTGGTTTTCTTTCTTTCTTTAATGGTTGCGCAGTAGTTAATCTCATACAAAAACACCACCGATCCGTGCCTTGCGAATCGGAAAGCCGACGTCAGGGTGGCCAAGAAGTTTTGCGAGAACTATAGTTACTTATTTGCAATTTAGAAATGGTCAATTAATTGAACCACTCATGATTTGTCATGATTCAAGTGAACAAGTTCAACCGGGTCATGTCATATCAGAACAAGAGCATTCTCAATTGGCATAATAATAAAGTCAACCTAGAGTGGTCTTATGAACCAAGAATGCGCTAGCAAGGTAGTGTTTATAACTGTTGAGTGGAATAGCGAGATATTTTAATTAGGTGCCTATTCATACATACATACATACATAAACTCACGCCTTTTTCCCATGGGGTAGGCAGAAACTACAGAACGCCACCTGCTACGATCCTTACATACTTCTTTTGCTTCACACACATTCATACATCTAGTCATACACACACGCCGGTTATGGGTACTGCGCACTTGGCCTTTCTGAAGAACATCACCTATAAGGTCTATGTATGTCTTTCTAGGGCGTCCCCTCCCGGCGTTTCCATTCACGAATACCTTTCGTTAGTCGACTTTCATTCATCCTCTCAACATGGCCAAACCATCTTAACATACCCTTTTCAATTTTAGTCACTACATCTTCTTTTAAACCACAACGTTGCCTTATTACCTCATTCCTCAATCTATCAGTTAAAGTTACACCACACATACTCCGCAAGGAGCGCATTTCTACTGCATTAATCCTACTTTCATGTCTTTTTTGCCCATTCATAATTACCGTAAAAGAGGTGTGTCTCGCGACGTATGTAGAATACCTTCTATTAGGTGTTTCATAAAATTTACGTACGATCCTAATGCTTTCTGACACTGTCATTCACAGCACCACTTAGGCAAGTATTGCAAATGCTCATACTCATACTCAACTTATCTCAAACTGGAAATGGACAGTTGCGATTGGTTGGCTTGTTTTTTTTTACAAAAAGTCCTAAACGCCCCAGACGTTACTGAATTCTTTTAACACAAAACAAGTGGCATTCAGTTGTGTTAGCATGTAGTTGGGACGTACTCGTAGGTACTTGCTGACTTGGACTTTCATTTTCATTCAATACTTACCGCACATTTTGTTTAGAAAGAATTCAGTAACGACTGGGGCGTCTGGGCTTTTGCTCTATTGAGTGCACATATTATTATGTCAAACTGAAGAATCATATGCCTCTAGTATAGTCCAGAGTTGTGATTGATTGGCAGTTGTTTGGTAGGTGTGGCCAATTTGGAGTTGAGTTGAGTTGAGTTTGAGTCGAATTCGAGCATTCGGAAATAAAAAGAAAACAGGCTCTAGATAGGTGACATTCCGTCACCGAAATTGTCGCGGTAGCAATTATTAAAATGTCACGAATGTATGGATGGATGGGATTTTCAAGCGAAATGTCCTGTGATTAATCCCTTACATTTCGAGCCTCATCGCCAGCTGAGAGAAAATTTGTATAGAGCGTGATTAATTTATTCCAAAACTACCTTAGCTAGTGCTACCTTATGAAATAAAACTTCTTCAAACTCCGACTTTCCAAAACTTCAAGACAGACTTTCAATGGACATGCACCGCTTTGGCATTTCTGGCAGAACTTGAGAAAATTTGTTATCTTTATTTTTACACAATACTGTTTTAAATAAGTCCAAGCAGTTTTACTTTAAATGATTTAATATAAATAGTTTTTTTTATTTATTTTTTACAGTAAAATAACTTATTTATTTATATAGAAAAAAATATATACAGACAAAAAATAAAACACTTCATAAACTATCCTACAATCATATACACGTAAATCAAAAACTACTAAGTAAGCCTAAACTACGTACTTACATCGTACTAATTTTATTAAAAACATGGCGTCGAAAAACTCCTCCACATCGTTAGTTATATAGGTTGAAACCTACTTTATTAGTGTGTGTTCAGAGTAACTACTGAAGTTAAGCTATAAAATTGAAAGTGACACAAACATGCTAGGAAACTGAATTTTCCAACAAGGTAAATGATACAGTGGAAAGTGGATCCTGTTGGCAATCCACCAAGGCTCACGAACGTTAAATGTTGACATAGGATTTTCCCCGGATTTACAACACTGATAAAGTTTAATGTTGTTTTGCTAATGTTGTGCCATATTCACAGTACTTACCAATCTAATAAAGAACTGCATGCGGGTAGCTGGTAAAAATATAGTTCAGGTATAAATACAGGGTTAAATTAAGTTAGGGCAAATGACAATAAAATCTTGTGAGTATATAATAACTTTTTTAAATATTGTATTTATAATAGGAACGAAAGAAAAGTATTTATTTGCCACAAAATGACATACAAACATGAATAGAGTTTGCCTATCACATCTGCGTAGTTTATCTGGCTAATTTAATATGACACTGCGTTTTGCAAATGTAGCCATAATTATTATGAATAAAAAATATACATTGTTGATTTACGTACAGTTTTGGCGAAAAGAAATACGATATACAAAAATATTATAAAACTGAAGGGTAATCGAAAAAAAATAACACAGCCAGAACGTAAACATATACAGAGCGCGCGCAACTAGAAGTGGTATGTAATGTAAGTACTAAGGTGCGCAAGAAATAAATAAAATAAATAAATAATTTTAAGTGTTTACACTTAAAATTGCACTTACTTTTACGAGAATAATTATTTTTTATTTTGGTACATACTTTCTAGTCTTATCTTTAACTTGTTTTTATCTAAGAAACCAAGCTTTTTCTTTTAGAGCTATAATTTTATACCAAACTATAACAATATGCCAATTAGCAACAGTTTTTAAGTTATTTAAATTAATATAATGTTATATTTTTTTTAAATAATGACACTTTAGCAAAATGTTGACTATTACAATAACAAAACCGGTTTAAAAAAAAAACCACACTTGGCATTATTTTGTGTCCAATGCCACTTTTTGTCGTCCAAAATCTTTTTATCATTGCAAAATAACAAATAATCGCAAAAAATATTAACCGTCTATAGAACTATAACATTTAAATATTATGTTTAGAAATAAAACACAAGTGGAAAAAATCTTACCAGGTTCTTTTTAATGATTTTGCCAACCCTACTTACAACTGTCTTATTTTGACAATTCACTATGCCCAAATTATCGAGTGAGTCATTCGGACGATGCCCTCCACCCAATAGGTAAGTGATTAGTAGATACGTTGGGAAAGGTAATGGTATCGACAAAATCAATGGCTAGATACATTTTTAATTTTAAGTTACTATCACTAGAGGATTACTTAATAGGGGACTCTAGTGAGACTTTCTCCATACAAAAACATTCTGCTGTTTTCTTCGTGGATAATGCCTCTAGAGCAATGATTTTTCCCCATAAAAACTGGGTCTAATTAATACGTGCCCCTATCATTTCCTTTTTCCAAAACATAATCACAAAAAGAAATATGACAATCCAAAAATCCGAAAAAAAATGCACGTTTTTACCGCCATGCTCAGAAGACTTTCAGACAAAATTTATAAGTTTTTAACAAAAAAGGAAATAATAGGAGCATAGATATACTTTTCCTCTAAATTTTGATATAAGATTTTTTTATATCAGACCAGTTTTCATGAAGAAAACAGCAGAATACGAAACGTCTTTTAGTCAAAGTTTTTGTAGGTAAAATCAGCCTGAGCTGCAGTTGTCCCTTTCGCACTTTACGGGGTGAGGTTGGAGGTGACGCGACGGCAATAGTTTCTTAAAATACCTATTTTTCAAATTCCTGTTGACTAGAGTCCGCTCTTAAGACGGTACCCTGACCAAAAAATCGGCATGCGATATGAGCGTTCCTATTGGTCTAGCGGCACTGGTGGCGCATGAATTACAGTAGTGAATACGCCCAGATTTTAGAATAAAATCTTTATAAAATCGAATTTTGGTCTTTTGAAAAAAATTATTCTACAAAAATGTTCGTTATTAAATTGTCTATCCATTAGTGTTAGTACAAAAAATAATCAATGAACACTTTACGAGGAGATGCATAATATCAATAATTATTTCTCATTTTTATGTTTTTTTGGAAGTAGATTAGTGAAATATATACAACATTAAAAAAAAAAACTAAATCTACCATTTTAGAATCAATATTATGTAGAAATTTAATGTATTTTTATTAATTGATATTTCTTTTTAAATAACGAGTAGATAGCTCCTAAAAACAGCACAAAAAACGGCTTGCGCGGCGTTTTGCTCGGGGTACCGCCTTAAATTAAATTGGTAAGCGACGCACGCGTGATGACCATCGATATTTATTGACAATAAAAAAACTGAACCCTTAATTTTTCAAGAAACTTGGTCACTGCCAGCGGCCGTTGATCCCGTAGCATAAGCAACATGAACTGACTATACTTCATAAAAGATAGCTTTATCTCTGCGACATATGTCAAACTGACTTATACTTTATTGTTAGTCTGTCAAGCGCTATTGTTACTGTATTGATACAGACAGCTGTCGCAGAGATCAAACTATCTTTTATGAAGTATAGATCTAATAAGATCCTGTTTAGTGTCATAGACAAGAAAAATATATACTTAATCGAGATCGTGAGCACAGTAAAAGAACATCGTTGAGCCAAGGTCGCCGGATTTTGTTCTAGTAAAGTTGACATTGTTGTTCTGTAAAAGGAAAAGTTTAAAATGATGTGATGACGTAATACTTAAACGTATGCGTTAAAAACTTTAGATACTTAGATACAAGCTTCTACCCGCGGCATCGCCTGCGTAAAGAGTAGGTATTTTATAATCCCAAGCCAACATTTTACCACCACGATG
Organism: Orthosia gothica; assembly: GCA_949775005.1. Classification (NCBI taxonomy): domain Eukaryota; kingdom Metazoa; phylum Arthropoda; class Insecta; order Lepidoptera; family Noctuidae; genus Orthosia; species Orthosia gothica. Next base: position 10,547,883 of record OX459046.1, on the reverse strand, counting down.
AAAATTATTCTATGTTGTAGCCAGGTTATAAACTATCTGTGTGCAAAATTTCATCCAAATCCGTTAAACCATTTTTGCGTTATTGAAACAAAAACATAAAAAAATTCATATAAATTATAAATATTAGTAGGACCAAAATGGTTGTGACCGGTCATTGATATCTACCGGTCTCTCACCTTGATATGGGTTGGCTTTTTGTTCAAATTAATTAGGTATTTAAATTATAGATTATCGAAGTGTTCGAAACACCAATTAAGTTACCGAAAAAGGTTACAAAACATTTAATTGTAACTAACAAAAACTAAAATCTTGACACAAACAATTTTTTATATATTTATTTCTTTCGAGTGTTTATTATTTTGATAAGTATAAAAAAAAAATATTCACAAATAAAAGACTTATCACGTATTTAAAGGTTGCATTTACTACACCTACATTATGTAGTTTACGCATTCTGTTATTTTGAATCATGAGTTGAACAATAGAGTTTTTCCATAGAGAGTCACGGAAGGTTTTTTGATTAATTGTACAGGTTAATTGTTTATGTACAGTAGGCCACACGTCAGTAGTAACACTTTAACCATAGGCTGAACTAGCTTTTTTATACTTTCAATAGTGCATGCAACTGTCCCTATGGTTGAAACTTTGACATATCAGCAAAGGTTTAAACTATTAGAGTATATGCTATGTCCTTTTGTAAGCAACTTGCTCAACTATAATAGAATCAGTCGCCATAACAAATAAACCCTCGATTGCTGTCAATAAATACAAAGTATCACAGTAAATTTGATTGAGTCGAGTGGAGAAGAGGATTTTAACATAGAAAAAGAAGAAAGAACAATATTTATTTTGTGACACGAGACACGAGAGATAAGCAAAACGTAAAAAAAAACTAAACAAAAAAAAAATCCCCATGCGAGACCAAAAGGCTCCTATCCCAGATCCCAGCATGTGCAGCGAAATTTAAAATAAAATAACGCTGCACTGGTTTTCTGATCAGCACCTGTAACCAAGTTGACAATCTAAATTCATCATCCGCCGAAATCAACAAACATCATCCGTCATTCGCTGCGACCCACTGACGCCGCCGTACACGTCGATGAAAGAGCCATGGACCAAATTAGGGGTGAACAGTGAAACCCCCAGGTACCTATTCAAAAATGCCTTTGGTATCTTACCTCCATCTTAAAAGTAATGTCTACATAAAACTCTGTATTAACAACAACATTAGGGCAAGGATAACATTACTTGCAATATTTTTTAGAAAATTGCAGAGGACCTTAACAAGACTTACATGATGATTTGAATAATATGATAATTTGTAAACATTTTAAACGAGACATATTCAGGTCAATGAGTGAGTCTTCTCTAAAAATGTTTATTTGTAAAACTTGATGTTTTATTTTTGCATAAAATAACGTTTGTGCCTTCTAAAGATTTACCTCCAACACTGGTCGTGGTCATCTTCTATTTCGTTCACTTTTTAAAGTCATCGATGCATCTGTGATCCCGTTGCCCAGTTACTGGATTGTGAAGATCAGCAGCCTTATTTCGTATTGAATTCGGCAAGGCAAATGGCAAAGTGTATCAAAAATCGACCATTCACATTCGATGTGATAGACGCGATGTGGATTTCCGTCTATGTGATTGGTCGATTTTTATTTGTTTATTACAACGTTGTGCACAAATAGGTACAAAGGCAGACTTAATGCCTTAGGCATTTTCTAGATACTAGTTGACCTTAGGGTGGTGCAGAGATAAAACAAGGCAGGTGCAACTAATTGATAGGATGAATAGCGAAAAAAGTATACACTTACATACAAAAAAAAGAATGATAAATTTATACTTAGATACATACATACATACATATAAACAATAATATAGAGAATCCGAAACCAACAAATCAATTTTGTGATGATTCTGCAAACTTCTTGCGAATGTGCTCACGTGTCTTCAATACACCCTCCTTCTTCTTATTTTTCTTCTTTGCCATTTGCCTTGCCGAATTCATTACGCAATAAGACTACTGACATGCAGTCGCTCCAAGTACAATCTTCAGCCGAATCCAGTGGAACTTAAAACGAGTCAGACAATTATGGTGGCACACATTCACGTCGCATCCGTACAAGATTTTAAAGTAAGAAACGATTTTTTTTCTCTTTCCTCAAAGTTCCAGGTAAATCGTTTGTAAATAGGTGAATGACATGGAGGGCAAAACACAAATTATCATAATAATGCCTAACTAATTATAACAAATTAAAAAGGTATGTTGGTACCTATTAGTTAGGCAAATTATTATGTGGGATGTGGGCTTCTAACCGGAAAAAAACACTACTACTAGCAAAATGTGTGCATACATTTATAGAACAGTTATTTAACAAACAACGTATATAATTATTACTGTTGAATGTAGTCGTCCTTGAAACAAATTAGGAAGGAGCTTAACTCTTCAATAGCAGAATTCGTGACCATTATTTAAATAAGCCCTATAAACTTTAAAACATAGACATAGAGAATGGACTGAGTGGCAATAGGTCAATTTTATGAAGGAATTACTCACATATACAAAAGAGAGAAAGAATGATATACCTTTGAGCGACTACACTGCGATTAAATCCCACCAATTAAGAATATTGTAAAAGTGTTACAATGAAGTACTTACAATAAATCAAGTTTACCTACTATTCGTAATATCTATGAAAATAACAGCGCGGTCTATACCCGTTTCTTTTCACATTTCGATGTCTATGTGGAGAACGCATCCGCTCCTGCCCGGCGAGCATGGCCTACTGTGACATCGCTTAAGTCACACTTTTAATCACAATTTGGGCGATAAACTCATTTTGTCTTAAATGCTAGCACGGCGGCGTGAAATATTTTCTTGACTTGTGGCATAACTTCTTGACGTTAATTTTTTCTTTTTCGGAAATTTTCCAATTTTATTGTAGTTTCGGTTTAACCTTGGCCATAAAAACCATTTATGTTCTGAGAAGCATAGCCCTACGACGCACTGTTGCCGAATTATGGGCCTCCGTATCTTATTTTATTTTGCATATTTCCAAAATGATATCTCGAAAACGGTATGTCCTAGGCCAAAAATAACCAACATTTAGCCCCCCCCCCTTTGCTACCCCCATGTTTTTTTTTTTTACATTGCTTGGTTTTCGACTCGGTCATGACAAGTTATGATAAAATATGTCATGTCTTACAATTTGTCTTAAATGCTAGCACGGGACAACCATGTGACATAATTTACAGGCACGACTTGCTTTTCTTGTTGTTGACTTCATAGTGCGACATAATTTGAATAGACGACCAAATAAAATAATACGTAAAAAAGTATGCCGTTCATACAGCTAAACAACTTTTTAATTTTGTTGGGAATAAATTAATATTTGACCCACGACCATAGACTTATGCACACTTTATTTTTCTTTGATTGTTTGATATCATATTAAGTGTTTGTTAGAAAGATATATTTATTGGGAAAATTTTAATAATTACTTTAAAATATAATAGCTTGGACCAATACCGGTGGGCCCCTATTTTTTATATTTTAAATGATTTTTGGGGATTTTATTTAAGAAACATTTAAAAATGTAGAAAGCAAGAAGAATATGTTATAAAAGAAAATAATTATAAAAAAAATAATCATAATTAAAATAAGAACAACAATAAAAAAAAATACAATTATGAAAAAGTAATAATATAAAATTAATTAATAATCCTGTAACATTTCAATTAATTAATAAGCATTGATCACCAACTCACCAATACACACAAAATGAATTTATTGCCATTTGGTGACCTAATTAGAAGGCAAATATATTTTATCACCACCTCCGAACGAAAGTGATACATTTTTCTAAATCATCTGTCAAAATGTGACAATTGTGACAAAATGGGTGCGCCCGTATTAGCAATTAAGACCCGATGAGTCCCAAACAAACGTCAGGAAATTTTCTCATGCCGCCGGTGCTATTATTTAGGACAAAATGGCGTTATCGCCCAAACTGCGATGAAATGTGTGACTCAAGCCATGTCACAGTAGGCCGTGCTCGCCGGGCAGCAACAAGAAAGGCATGTTGCGCCTTTAAAATATGTCACATGTTTGACCCGTGCTAGCATTGAAGACAAATTGTAAGATATGACATAATTTATCATGTCATGTCACAAATGTCTTGGGTACGCCCATGCTCGCTAGGCTGCAAGCCTAGTAGCCTGTAACGTGTACCCAGTATATAATAGTAATCTTTGGTAACGTGGCCCAATCTGAATAGCTATCGCTCACTCTATTATCTAAGTCTATGGTTTAAAGACCCTATTTGACCTGTGTGCTATACTTTTCCTAGATATATGTAAGTATAATTATGTTGTCATTCAATAAATCAAAGCTTTTTAACAAATACACGCAAAAAAGATCTAGAAATCCATCGAGAGCTAAGTAAAAAATTAGACAAATGGATAACCACTGTTGTGTCTTGTTTAACCCAAAGGTTGACTGGTAGAGAATGCTTTGCTGCATTAAGTCCGGCTATGTATCACCATTGTACATGAAGTTTAAATAAGTAAATAACCTCCTAATACTTTAAAAGTCAGTTATAAAAATAATTTTTTCTTGTTCTGATATAACTTTAAGTTCATCGAACTGCTATATAAAAAAGCTACTAAGTTTTATGATGATTGTCATTTATAACAGGTCTCCTGATCTAATTTACAGCTACATTAATTAATACAAGATTAGAATTATAATGATATACTTTATAAATAATACTGGCGCCTATGAGGCTGTATTTAACATAATTTATTATGTTTTCACCATATTTGATTTAACGGGAAATAAAATAGGTAATCGAATTTCTGGTGGATGTTTTTAAGCAGATTTGATTCATTAGCTAAAGGAAAATAAGATACATTCACAGGTTAGGTTTTTCGATCAAGAATCGATTAACTTTTGCAATCAAGGATACCTATTACTAATAACTATTAATTTAGTAGGTAACAGGTACATAACCTGTATGTGAATGTCTGAAGCCGAAAAAGAGATCCGTGAATTTGCAGGATTTCTGTAATTAGTTGGACACAAAAACAAAACAAATACGTCATTTCCATTAGGAACTCTTCAGTGGCAACCCTGAGTTTCGAAGTTGGCGGTGTGATAAAGCTGCACTTATGTCTCTTCACTCGTTTTGGATTGTAATCCCACAATGCAAAGAGACTGAGGGCAGAGATAGAGAGTGCAGCTGTGTTTGCGTAGACACATTGGTACGATAATATGTCCTGTGTCCATCGCTAGTCTTGTCTCCGCAACGACTGAAATTCACGCAGGAAGATAAATATAAAATTCGGTACGGAGTATGGGCTTTCTGACACTGGATTTAGTTTTACATGTTAGTCAAATAATATCATGAGGCACTATATAAGGGTGGTTAGGCACTACACGTTCGTGTCCGTGGTCCGTGTCGGAACCGCAATTTCACTGACACGGATCGGATGTAGTTACCGCTGTCCATTACGTACTGCTTCTTGTAGGGAAGCTTACGCACTACATCCGAACTCTATCCGTCATAATCTGTCATAATTCAGAACATTTTGAACTCGGAACTCAAATCACGGACACGGACGTGAAGTGCCTAACCGTCCTAACAATTTGGATTACTGGCATTACTGGGTGCCCAAAGAAGCCAGTGCATTTGTCAGCAAGTTATTTTCGCAGTCCCCTCACAAAGCTGGCCGGAAACTCTAAATACTTGTTTATTAGGTCACACTGTAGATTGACGTTAGCTGACTGAATCACACCGCCATAACGGTGTTCCTAAGAAATCCTGCAGAGGTAGCCATGCTTTGAATACTAACACATTTCGTTTTCTATGGATTTTTTCTTCAATCTATTATAATATTCACTTGTGGTGCTTGGCAATTAGGCCTATTCCGGTTATACGTCCCTTTTTGCTAATTGACCTAGCTCTATGCTGTCTCAAGCTTGTGGTTTTCTGATTAATTTTATCAGGTTCCACGACTTTTGAATCGTTTCTCCGAGACTAGTCGTGCTTCTTTTCTTCTTTCTTCTGGTGTCCTGAAATACAGGCTTGCAGCCTAGTTTAGGCACCAGTCTCCCACAATAGTAATAAGCTTGTTAAGACAAATGATGTATTGTGTAATATTGTGGTGAGAAATAAACATATTTTTATTTTTATTTTTTTATTATTCTTTGACTCTCCGTTTTTCGGCCCTGGTAGTCGCCACTCCGACTGTTTTTTTATTTTTATTTTATTGGTATTTCTATAATAAATTAGATGTGCTTGCCTAACTTTATTGAGCTCAACTAAGTGAGAGTTTTGACAAACAAGAAGCAGCGAGAATTTTTCAGCAGGCATAAATTGTTTAAGGTTTATTGTTTGTTTATTCCCCAATTTTAACGCACTGGACATGCGCCCGCTCGGAGCCATAATATCAATTCTAAACCTCCTTTTGGACCGTTTTGCTTGCAAAATATTCTTTGCTTTACTGCTATTTCAGTTATGAAGAAATTGTTGCCATCAATTTTTCAGTGTAAAAGTATTTTTAAACATTATATAGTACAAGTCGTATTGAGAAGTACCTATCTAGAAGTAGCGAAAAAATATCCCCATTATCGAATCAATAATTTTTTTTCAAGCGTCCTTTCCTAGCCGTTACTAAGCAGTATTGTTTTGAAAGTAACCGTTTTAATGCACTAGAGTGGGTTGAAAGGCCTAAATTATTTATTTTAATGTTGCTGTACACTTTCATATAGTACATTTTAAAACAAATAATCAATATTATTCCGCAAGAGAACCAGGGTTACCGACATAGACCGAAGAATTGCCAAACTTAAGTGGCAGTGGGCAGGGCACATTGCTCGCAGATCGGATGGCCGATGGGGCAGAAAAGTTCTGGAGTGGCGACCGCGCACCGGAAGACGTTGCTTTGGAAGGCCTCCCACCAGGTGGACCGATGACCTGGTGAAGTTTGCGGGGATCCGCTGGATGCGGGACGCACGGGACGGTCAACGTGGCGACACTTGGGGGAGGCCTATGTCCAGCAGTGGACGTCTTTCGGCTGATATGAATATGATGCTGATGATGAATCAATATTCTTAAATAATTTAATTTATTCTTTAATTTACTTTTTGATAGAAATTTTCAACACACAGTGAAATTGTTTTGTACTTATTAGGTACAGTTGTATGTAAACACTATATTTAAGTATAATAATGACCGATTAGTTTTTCTCTATGTAGCTAAGCACATAAACAAGAGTGAGTCATCCGTTAACACTTGCTGGACCAAGATAGATGATTCACTACGAGTACTGTATTATTTTTGTGACTTTGTACCGTGAACGTAGTTTTTGTAGTAAGTTGTCCCTATTTCCTGGTCTGTGTAATGAAACAGTTTTTAGCGTGACTTGTAAACATTCATATTGATTAATTTGAAACGTTGTTAGTTTCGATTAGTTTAAGGCGGTACCCCGAGCAAAACGCCGCGCAAGCCGTTTTTTGTGCTGTTTTTAGGAGCTATCTACTCGTTATTTAAAAAGAAATATCAATTAATAAAAATACATTAAATTTCTACATAATATTGATTCTAAAATGGTAGATTTAGTTTTTTTTTTTAAATGTTGTATATATTTCACTATACTACTTCCAAAAAAACATAAAAATGAGAAATAATTACTGATATTATGCATCTCCTCGTTAAGTGTTCATTGAATATTTTTTGTACTAACACTAATGGATAGACAATTTAATAACAAACATTTGTGTAGAATTATTTTTTTCAAAAGACCAAAATTCGATTTTATAAAGATTTTATTCTAAAATCTGGGCGTATTCACTACTGTAATTCATGCGCCACCAGTGCCGCTAGACCAATAGGAACGCTCATATCTCATGCCGATTTTTTGGTCAGGGTACCGTCTTAAATACTTAAATTTATGTACACCAACATAATAATAATATTATTTCAGTTAAATTGTTCTTGTTAAATCATGTAGTGTCCGATTACCAATAAATTCCTAATATCAGTTACTAAAGTATTAAACTATTTTTAATTCGCTTTAATATTAATGTAAGGAGGTGATCGTGGCTAAATAATAACAGCCGCACTGGTCGATCTTCAAGGTTAAGCAACGCTTGACGAGGTCGGTCCGTGGATGGGTGACCATTTCAACATACCGAGTTTCCTCCGTGCCTCGGCAAGCACGTTAAGCCGTTGGTCCCGGCTGTCATTTGAAGATCTTTGACAGTCGTTACGAGTAGTCAGAAGCTTGAGATCTGACACCAGTCTAGCCAAGAGGTATCGTGTTATCTTCAGTTGTGGAGGTCAGATAGGCAGTC